>JAVQJG010024437.1:0-11512 GCA_036024015.1 Craterocephalus amniculus
AGCTGTGTAATAGGTGTCAACTGTAGTGAACACTATGCATTAAAGAGTTAAAGATGCAGTCATCCATCAGACTGTGTGCTCTTACATAAAAAGTCTTCTTAAAGAAGGTTTCCCATCCCTCCTAAGTTAGACATACGAAGCTCAGACATCTGTCCTGTAAAAAAATTTAAAATTACAGCAATATGATCGGTGATCGGCACTCAAGGGGGATCGGGATCGGAATCGGTGGCAAAAAGTATGATCGGAGCATCCCTAGTTTCAACCACACCACAGATGTCACTCAACTGAATTAGCTATAAGTAGGAATGCTAACCCACCTCTGCAGTCTAATTGTTATAGAAAGGTACATAAACTGTTAAAATAGCAATTTAAAAGCATTTATGGGAAGCTACTCCGATATGTAGCCACATTAATTCATTCGTCATACCCCTTTCAGCCTGTTCAGGGTTTTAGGTTTTGGAGCATATCCCAGTTACCACCAGGTGAGAGCACATAGGTAGCCAAGGTGACAAACAATTCTGCACGCTCACACTTACAATGACAATGTTTTAACTATTTAGCAACACCCCCTTTTCTGTATTTGTTAGCTATATTAACTGCTGGGGACAAAATTAAAACCAAAAGACCAAATTTCTCTGTGGGGAAGCAACACTTGCATTTATTCTTTTTGCCTTTGACTATCAAGAATTCGCTTCACTGACAAAGTTCATCCTCATGTTGCTGCCTGTTCCTGCATTGTGCAATAAATATGATCCTCCACTTTCTCAGAACGCCTTCAAAGCAACCACAACCACTGACAACAACCACAAATTTCTCTACTTTCTTCTTTCTTGTTGACCTCTGCATGGCATTGTTCTCCTATATTTGCCTGAAGGTGCTCTCCTATACACACTGTGCGTACACATATCACAATTTATTCAGCAAGTCGGATAGCAGTTGGATATAAATAGAAACTATTTGATATAAGACATTTTTCTCAGATCTGATATTGTTACACACTAAAGACAAAAGCAGCTCTAACATAGAGAACTTGCTAATATTATTAAAATAATCTCTCAAATCTCTAATCTCTTTTTTTATTTGATAACAATTATGATCTCTACAACAAAGATCGTTCACATTTAATGTCAAATATTAATTTGATTTGTACCTTGTCTCACCATTCTAAAAGCCTTGCAAACATCTTTTTAGTTGTTTTGTCTTTTAGCTTGCCCTTTGGTCTGCCATACGTTTGTGATTCTGTCAGTGTTTTAATGGGCTTAAACATTGAGCTTAAGTTAGAACCACATCCAGTGTTGGCAATGGAAATTGGATCAATGGGTAAAATGCAGGCCAGACGGTGAGCAAAGCATTGCACAGGGCTAATGACACAAGCACCATGACTTCATCGTGGAAGTATTCAACCCCCCTTAACATCCCCCATCCCTCATCCCGTCGCATGCTTTCTCAACGCTGCTGGTGGAAACTGTTTAAGGTTTAATGCTTGCAGAAAGAAAATGGAGAGAAATGTGGCCCAGAGCAGGAGATGCCATGTGATCAGTGGATACGTTGTCTGTGTGATGATCAGTCAGTCAAATATTACAGCTTCTCTGCACAGAATTGTGCACCGTAAAGTTTTAACCGTTTTCTGCTTGTGCGGTTGGATCAAGACAGAGCTGTACAATTTACTTGTGTGTGGCATACATTTACACTTTTCTGTGAGTGATGAAAAGTCGGTTTAGCCGTGATGAGAGCTGGTCCAGTCAGCTTCTCACTTTGTGTCTGTGTTCTGCCTTGTTCCCAAATCCTTTAAAACCAAGGATTCTCCTATATAGGGAAGAGGAGCAGGATAAAAAACACAATGAGGTTGGACAAGAGTTGCAGTTAACGGATTTGCAAGAGATAGACAGGGCTGTGTTGGGAAGCAGCATAATTCAGCTGCGCTATCAGTGTTTACCAAAGCACCTGTTTTCCCGTTGTCTCTATTTAAACAACAACAGCCCAGACTTTGCGTTTTATCACTGATAACAAATTAGGCAGGGAAGATGAATGGTGTTTTGCATGGGTGCATGATAAAAAGATCCCGGCGTGTGACGCTCCGAGATAAGGACCTGACGGATTGCAGTTCTCTGGCAAAGTCGAGAAACTAGCAATAGGATCTCTGAACTTGGAGCTCTACTCTGGATCGAAATAAACCTCAGATAAATTGACTTAGATCTATTGTTTATCAAAGGAGTTTTATGCATACCAGTGTAATCAGTTTTAAGTCAGCACATGTTTATATCACTTCTCCACTCCCCTGTTCTTCTGTTACGACTGCTTGCTTTAACGTGACACGCTCACCGCTATGTCACTGCGCAGTTAAATTGCCCTACCCATCCCATCCTGGTTCTGTGGATTGATACAAAAACTCAAAACACAAACGGCAAACAAGAACTAATAGTATAGGGGGCAGAGAAAGGGAGAAAAGGATAGGTGGGTTGGCGACAAGGGGAGCCGGGGGTGGAGACAGTGCTGGAAGCATGGCAGTATGATTTATGGACACCTTTGAAGAGAGTTCATTGCAGCCTTAGAGCCTGCCTGCTGCATTTAAGAGTATATATAAATGTATGTTTATGTATATGTATATTTTGCAGCAATTCATCAGTTTGTGTTTTGTTTAGCTATGTGCTTCCGACTTCCGACTCCATCTTCATTAATGTATTTGAAGGTCAAAGCAAAGGGGGAGACTGACAAAGGAAAAGACGATGGTCTCTTTCTGAATCATAAAATCGGATCATATTAGATCCTGTACAGTTGCTCCTTTGTATCAGAATGCAGAATATGATAGCATCTCCCATGTAGTATGAATGGAAACTGATTTTTATAACCCTTTGTTGTTTGAATAAATTCTGGGAAACAAGGATGATTCAAGACAAAGAAAAGGTGACTTTGTAGGGGTCAGTCCCAAGTCTGGTTTGAATTCATCATCTGCTCATCGTGTTTCGATTGTTATTACCAAGATCTTCCCACTTAGTTTGAAACTCATTTCCTAAATCCATCAAATTGTTTGATCTTATCAGCTTCATTTATGCGAGCAGAAAGGCTGTGGATCAGGACTATGAGAGGTAATTACACTCGACAGGAAGTCCCCACAAAGAGACTGAAACAAACCGCGGGTGTGTGTATGCAGCTGCTCCGTGTGTATGCTTTTTGTGCACAAGTTGCTCAAGCCTCTCAGTTTGGCTGCTATTTATTTTTTGTTTGATCCCTCTGCCTACCCTCAGCTTTGCATGCTTGTGTGTGTGCGCGGATGCATTACACTGCACATGTATGATAGCTTCTGCGACCGCCTGCAGGTGTGTGGGTGACTTAGTCTTTCTGCAGGACTGTGTCTGTGTGTTTAGACATGATATGCCCATTTTTCATTGTGACTGTGTGTTTGCAAATGTGTGTGACCGACTTGCTGAGAAGTCCCAGAGATGACTCTGTTTTGGGTAACAGGAAGAAGCACATTGTGAGTGCATACTGTCTTCGACCCCATGCTGGTGGAAGGGGTCACTGCCCAGCAGGAAATGGGCTTGCATTGATTCTTAGACCAAAAACCAGAATAAAGGAAGAAGATATTTCGTTTTTATGACAGGAAAACGGTGCTGAGGGATGTTTCAGAGTTCAAGCCACATTCACGCGTCTATTTTTAGATCGTTGGGTTTTCTGCTGTACGTTTTTTACAGTTTCACTTGTTGAATTGTCACATTTATTTTTAGGCAAGTTTGGCCTGCATTTGAATTGAACAAACACGCTCTCTAAAACGGTTAAGAAGTATAAAGTATCCCTGAGCTTGAAACACATTTTCTACAGTAAGATTCTTGATTATTTAGAACACTTCATGGCTAAACACATCAGTTTTCACATTGCCACAGTGTCCATAATAAAACGCTGGGTTTGCCCTCAGTGAAGGCTGTACAGGATGAAACGAGAGCTAAACGTCACCGCCAAAGGTTTTTAGTCCCGGGGAATGAGGGCACTGTTTACTTGTTGCCATGGAGATGCGTTAGCGAAAGGAAAAAACGACCACATATACTGGAAATGACTTCTAAGATATTCATCCCAGCCAACTCACACTTGGCAGGTCCCCTTCAATTTTCTGAGCCAACGTAATGCTTTTTTAGATATGAACCCGTCTTCTCAGGGTTACACAGTCAAAGAGGGAGTAAACTGAGTATTGTGGTCTGCAGCGGCTGTTGAAGAGGATTTCTATAGCTGTTGTCAAGAATGCAGATTGTTCATGATTGTTGGTCATCCTATGTAATGCCACATACACACTTGTGGAAACATCCACCTGCGACATGTAATAACATGCTGAATATTCATGTCTTGGGATGTTGGGATGTGTGTTTACACTGGTGGGGGAAAAAAGCCGTCTTGTCTGGGCATTAACCTCAGGGTCAGGTGCCGTGGCTGCAGCCACGAGCCAGAAGTCTGGATGAGTTATAAATAATTGCTTGCAGTTGTGGTTGTGTACTGCACAAGTGTGGCCGGCTTATATTGCTGAGTGTGCAGTCTTTTAAACTTTAGGCTGGTTCCTTGATGTCCTGGCTGGTTAGTTGACTCAGCAACATTAAAACACCACCTGGGAATGACCAGGAGTCTGTGGGAGCCATTTTGTGTCATTAGGTTTACACCAATACATAATGTATGGCCTTTTGTATGAGTAACTGGCGTAAAGCTGATGCTTAGCTAGAGGTCGGGTCCAAATGTCTGTGTTGTCATTATTATGCTAACTGGAATTTCTTGCCTTTTATTGGATGTATTTATTAAGTACACTCTATAACAGTAAATCACATTGTAAAAATGACCAAGATTTTTTTTTTATAATGTTAAAAACTGAAACTCCACTTCTAGTAGCAATCTCTTCCTCTGTGTATTTGCATATTACAGCCTGGTTTCAGGATAAAGATTCTTTCAAGGACAATAGGTTGCATTCCTTACATCCACTATATTTACATAGGATTTATAAAAGATCAGAAGACTTTGACATAAAAGAACAATTCATTACTATAGTGTTTTTTTTTCTCTCAGTACTGTACTTATATCACAGTGAAATGCATTTGCACAGTGCTTGCATAGTGGCTAGTTTCCACTGTGCCATAAAAAATGAATGGCAGTTTTGTATGCAGGCACCTTAGAGAAAAGGTGATTTTTGAGGGCATGTGGTATTTGTCTGAAAGTTGCATGAAAAAGGGAAAAAGGGTAGAAAGTGAAACTGAGAGGGAAATGGCATGGAGTGAGGACTTGGAGGCTGGGACTCGAACCTGAACCTGAACCAGCTGTTCCTATAACATTCATTCAAACAGTGCAAGACTCTTCTAGAAGACCTGAAAAGTACAATATAAGCATTTCAATGAGCAAAATTCATGCTCTTTAACTTAATAATAACAGCAGGTTATAGTTGGGGGTAAGGCATTCATCAAACTGGGGTCAAGCCTGTTAGAAAGAAATACAGCAGGACTCAGAAAAAAGACTCAAAACGTTATTGCCAATGTGAACTGAAAACCGTGTCAAATTCAGATATCCTGGAAAAAGATCCTGTAACTTATTCTCCACCACCAAACTAATGTGAACTTGTTTCCTGGTTGCTACAGCTTATTTTGCACAATAAGGCACACAGTCCTGCAGGCTGGACTGGAACAGTGACTTTATGATGGCAGGCTGAAAAATGTGCGATGTCTGCATCTTTTCAAAGATGGAAGTCTCAAAGATATCAGAAAGGATGTACATTGTCTTATTCACTTTGCTTTTAGGGATCTAGAACGGCAAAATAACAACACTCTTTCCAAGGGTTGTTTCAACATCAGGGACAAAGCGCCATCATACTTCACTGTTCCAGGATTTAATTTCCATAATTCCATTTGCAGTATGTCAGAAGCACATTTCTCAGATCTTCTGATGTGTTAATAGTTGGATTTTACCAAATCTGCCCCTTAATCTTATAGCTCTTACAATTCAGGGAAGTTGGCTTTGATTTTAAGAACAGTTGATTTGAAAGAGATGTTCTGAGTGTGCCTGGCCATGAAGTAAAGAAACAAAAGTAGACAAAATGGTATTTCGGTTTTGCCACTAAAAATATTACATCAGAAGGGCTCTTTCTCTTCCCCCTCTCTTATGAGCACAACATCCTCTCCTGGGGCTTGCAAACCAGTAACTGAATCACCCAGCTTGCAAGTGGAAGTACCATGACCTCATCAAGCATGCTTCTCTGAAGACTGGGTTGTGTCAACTAACTGCAGTATAGAATCAAGCGGTGTGTACATTTATTTTCAAAAGTATGCAGGTCCGAGGAAAACAAGGCAGGTGTTCAGCTTAACATGGCGTTCCACTACAAGGTGAAGGCTTCAGATTTCAAAAGGATTACCGATCCTATGGATCACAGGGCTAGGATAACAGGGAGGATCTGAAGATGGTAGGACAGTGACTTGAAATCACAAAAATCTGCCATGGGAAACTTTGGAACTGCGGATTCCCTTGGAACAATGACTTCACATAAATATTACTAAGGTCTTTCAGCAATTTCTTTTTCTGTTGAATTTCTGCTGTTTATCAGTCATTATCTCAGCTCTATTGTTGCTGCATTCCTTACCTTCATCTCCTCCCACCGCAGTTTACTGCCTTAGTGTTTCCAAAGACCAACCAGCAAAAATACTTTTTTTTTCTTCAAGATTTGCTTTCTCTATTCTCACTCTCACTCCAGTCCTCCCTCTGCCATCTAAACATTTACCAGCAAATGCCATCATAGAGAAAGGAGAAAAAAAGAGGCCTCTTGCATTCTCGAGGCAGTGACTCTTAAACTTCCACTGGCACACAGGAGTTAACTGCATAGTTTCCCCAACGCAAACCAGATGTGCAGCAGTAATGTATAATTTTTCCTTCTTCAAAGGGGGACAGATGTAGGCCAAAAATGTAGCCTTTGGCTGTCCGCTCATGATGATATAGAAAGTAATTTCAGTTCCTAACTTTCCCTTATGGTGGTTGGTTCAGTACTGTATGATTTACAGTAATTACAATGTTATTGTTTGGTGCCTGTGCAGCATTGTGGAACACTGAGATGGCGACAGGCTTATGGAAAAGGAAAGATGACGTGAGACAGTCGCATTTACAGTTCAACTTTACTTTCAAAAGTTTTGCACACGGAGTCTTCCTCGCTAGCACGTCCTCTGTTCTAAGCTTGCCAAGAGGCTGTCACACTGTGACAAATTTATGTTTTAAATATAGCTAAATAAATGTCAACACAATATGCGCCTGGCTTCAGTTTGTCTTTGTGCTCATTTAAATCTCAGCAACCAGGCCTTTTTTGATAAATGAGTCGAGTAGGTCTGAGGTAAATTCTCCCAGACCAGCTCATTTTTACATGTAGCTTTTCTCTAATGCTGCAATGGGCACCAAACGCAGAAATCAAGGCTAATATTAAAAGACATCAAATCATATCCCCACGCTAACATGGTCATTAAAAGTTGCCAAGAAGGGACGAATTACAAAGAGCATGGTGACATTTTCTCCTGCAGGTATTCATTTTCCTCCTTTTATGCTTGTGTTGTTGGCTTTGATTAGAACCCTCAATCACCTCCCACTCCACACCAGGCAGTGTTTAAATGCTCAGGGACAATAACAGGTTACTGTTCCAGTGTCTGGTCCTGCAGCCTGTACTCTGTCGTCAAGTCTGACCCAGGCTCCCACAGTGGCGCAGTCTCAGGTGGGCTTAAAACAACCACAAACCGCTCACCTTCATTCTTTCAAGGAGAATTTTGGCCTTTTTGGAACCTGGGGTCTGTTGTCATCTTTCCTTTTACAGTATACATGTGAGTGATGGGGAAAGGAACGTTCAAGATAGCTCCAGCATTTAGCCGTGCAGGCAGCTAGCAGCACAGTTAATGATAAGTATTGGCCAATTCTAAGTTGCTAAAAAGTTCACCCTAAAATGTGCTTTTTTCCACACTGAAGTGCTCTGATAGTCTCAACGAGTGTCTTACAACGTACTAGAGAGGAGAAATGAACGCAAGTATCTTTATTAGCTGGCGATTGCCTCGTTTGGGTGTCTGTGTCCTGTTGTCTGTGTCCAAATCTCACTGGATTATTCCGGGATTGCGCGCTAACTTCCGTCAAAACACCGGTGGATGATTCCACTACCTGACACAAAGCCATAGCAATCGGCAGGTAATACAGATAATTTGGTTAATTTTTCCTCTCTAGTACGTTGTCAGACACTTGTTGAGACTATCAGAGCGCTTCAGTGTGGAATAAAAGCACATTTTTAGGGTGAAGTTAGATGCAGAGCGAGTTGCCCAATACTTATCATTAGCTGTGCTGCTAAACACTGGAGCGATCTTGAACGCTCTTTTCCTCATCACTCACATTTATGAAAGGAAAGATGAAAACAGACCCCAGGTTTAAGAAATTCTGCTCTAATGCTGTTCAAAACCTTGAGCCTCCCGGGTGTGCAGTTTATGCTTAAATATACTGAGAGTTTGGGTGGTCCCAGTTTTTCAAAAATTAGAACATGCATTGTAGGTTTATTTACCAATAACTTCTCAACAGTGGCTGAATGCCGACCCCATCTGATGACCGCAGATTGCTCAAAGTCGTTAAATGTTATGCGAATGATTATAATTTTGGTTTTCTGGCTTTGAATCAGTGTCACATCGACAATAAACGACATGAAGTTGAACTAAAGTGGGTGTATTTATTGTCTTTTCTCTCTGTTGGGTTTCTTTGTTACATTTGTGTAAGCAAAATTCTTGCTCAACTTATTTTATTTCCAAAATCAGCCCTTGTAAGTGTGATTAAATGAGATGAGATTTTTGTAATGAGTTTAATTGCCTCAACTCACCAAATGTTTAAAAAAATGGAAACAAATGTTTTAATTGTTTTATATTAGTGTTATTAGTGAATATGCTTGACCCATTTCAGTTATTTTATGCAGTTAATCAGTCAGTTTGATATGATTATTTTGTGTGTAACTTGTGTCTGTGAATATGAGCATGAATATAATTCCTCTGCCACTTAGTCATAAACATAAACCCTAAATCGTTAAAAGTCATTGTGAAGTTCATGCCTTTGCCTACATTAGTCACCAAAATGAAATTCTTCCATGTTCACGAGGCACTGGAAGAAATATCAGAAGACATTTCCACTGCCGTTCTTTCATGTGGCAACTTGTTTGAAACACAAATGACTTTTCAGGAGTGCGTTTTAGAAATTGTGTTTTATTTTAGATATGCTCAGCTAGGCTCTCAACAACATACATACAAGTCCAGTGCTTTAACCCCCCTTCCCCCACCCCCATTTCAAAGCCAACAGCGCAGCTTCACTGTGTCTGGAAGATGTCCAGGAACCAGACGGGACACAATGTGATTCTATGTGTTTATCTAAATGTTACTGTTTTACTCAAATTTGATTTAAGGCTTACCATAAATTTAAGATTCGGCTAAAGCATCTTTAACGGTCGTCGTCTTCTTTTTCTCCTTTTAGTTTTGTCTGAGACCTTTAAAAAAGGAAACATGCACTTAAGGGCACCCTATTGCATCAACACACTCCTTCCTCTGGTTTGTGTGCCACTTTGCTGCCAAAAGACCCTGACGGTTAAAGGTGATCTAGTGGCTTTTGTAGCTGCTACTTTTATAAAGTAAATCAGAACTTACTGTGAACAGTAAAATCCACACTTTCTGAAGTATCTACTTCCAGTCAAAAGCACATGAATCATTGTAGACCTATAAAACACATACCTAGCAGAGACAGCGGTAACCTTTTGTACTGAAATCGTTTCTGCTTTACCGTAGTGCCCATGCTCAACTAGTGTATAAGTTAGCATTTGGTATTAATCTTTGGTTTTTGTCAGGCGGTTTTCAAATCTTTACTGAAATTGTCACTGGAGCATTTCTTTGACATTTTTATTTTCTAAACAGGATATTTTACTGTTCATGTCTTTAGTCATTCATTCATTTTTTATCTCACTTATTCCAATTCAGGGCCATGGGAAAGCTAGAGCCTATCCTGGGATGGACAAAATTAATATTCCACTAATGAATGCAGAATTTTATTGTCTTATTCTCTGATAGCAGGGACAATGCTGTGTTCTTTCAGCTAATCAGAAATGTTTGTGCTTGTGACATGCAGGCACTCATGCAGTGCACAGCGTCTGCGGTCAGGATGATCTTTCTCTCAGGTGTTTTGTCTCGCGTTAGCAAAACAGGTATTTCATAGGCATAATTCATCAATGGGCGGCAGAGAAAGGGGAGCTGGTATATTTTTTTTCACAAAGGGCTGTTCAGATTGTTCATTTGGAATTAAGCAGAGCGTAAGCAAAGTTTGGGCTGGGGATTAACAGGCCTGCCTGTGGGAATGAACAGGACTGAGTATCTGCTTGCCATTCAGTAACCAGCCACGACTGTGTTTCCCAGCAACAGTTTTACAGTCGGCTTGCCTGCATCGGTCGGCTGCTGTGTGGTGTCTCGCGCTTGGCCTTGAGTCTGACCTCTGTGTGTCAATCAGGGAGTGTTGTGATGACTAGCAGAATGTAGCCTTGGCATTCTGCTTCTATCTGGCTTCCGGATGTGTGAAAGCAGGTGAGAAGTCTTCAGACCTGTTTGCCAGTTTTTGGTGCTGGAAGAGGAGATGTTTGAGTTCGCAGGGTTCTTGTTTGCATATTCATAGCCAGTTGACATATTTTTAAACATTCCTTCACTGATATTTGTGTGTCTACACATGAAATAGAATTAATCTTTGGGACCAGCAATGAATATGAGACAAGTCTTATCTTAATTTAGAAAAGTCCTGTAAAATTAGGTTTCCTTTTTTTTTTTTTTTTTTTATGTGGCATGCCCGGCAGCGCGCATATTTTTAATAAAGTCTTTTTTTTTCTCCATGTGGATGCAGGTTGTTTGCTGGCTTCAGAAGCATCCATAAGTATCTCGTCAGTGTTTGTTCCGTGGCTGCCATGTTCTTCCTGTTCAAGAGCTGTTGTCAAAGCGAGCGTCAATTTACACATCCCCACGACTGCACGTGAAATTCGGATGCCGGACTGCAGCACTGCATGTGTCTGTTCAAGGCAACACACAGATACATGATGGCCTCGATATTTTGGGTTTTTAATGCTTCACAACCATTTAGCATTGAATTAACTGGAAATGCTTGTGTAGTTTCTCACAAATCTTGCCTTAAGTCCCTTTAAATAGCCAAGTAAATGAAGAAAATCATACTATATCAACAATATTTGTGCAGCATTGTTCTGTGTGTGGGTACAGTGGTGATTTCCTTGAAAGGCCCAATCTTTTTTTCCCAGAGGGTTGAATTCAGTCACAGCTCTGGTATTTGGAAACATTATCAACCAATAGTAGGGTTCTTAGTCATTGGGCCAGGAACATGAAGGAGATGGACCTCTGCTGAGAAACAAAGGTCAGAACTAAATCTTCTCTTCTCTTCTCTTCTCTTCTCTTCTCTTCTCTTCTCTTCTCTTCTCTTCTCTTCTCTTCTCTTCTCTTCTCTTCTCTTCTCTTCTCTT
>JAVQJG010024442.1:0-45707 GCA_036024015.1 Craterocephalus amniculus
TGTGTGTGTGTGTGTGTGTGTGTGTGTGTGTGTGTGTGTGTGTGTGTGTGTGTGTGTGTGTGTGTGTGTGAGTGTGTAAAAGATAGGGAGAGAGAGAGAGAGAGATGTGTGTGTCTTATATATATTTTTATTTTTTATATATTTACATATATGAATTTATTCCATGTTTCTGCTTTACTTCCGGTGTAAAATAAAACAAGCGAGCCCGACACCGGAAATAGAACTACACACACAAAAAAAGAAGCTGAACCGTCAAAACATAAACAGAGGGGACAACCTTGTGTGAACGCAGCTAGCTCGTATTATACTCGGCATTCAGCTTAAAGCTTTTTGCATTCATTCCTAATGTTGTGCGTTTACAATTACAGAATACTCAGTAGAGGCACTTAGCTCATTTGCTAAGTAGTGAGGTGGAGAAAACAAATTGCAATAAAGATTAGGACTAAACTGAGAACTACGTCTCGTCGGGCCTTCGAGTGGAGGTAACGCCAGCTATGCTAGTTAGCGAGTTAAAGCAGTGCTATCCGTTTGCATTCAGACAACCAGCTTTTTTGTTAAACGGACAGCTGTATTTTACTTTAGATATTCGTTAGCTTCACACATGCTAGGTATCTTTCGATGTAGTCTATAGAAGTGTCACGTCGTCGTTCAGTCGCAGTTTTGCGGGGACGGTATACTAATAAATACCAGAAAGCAAATGGGGCATTGGTCGGGCCTCAGAGTGGGTTAGCAAGTAATTTAGTTTGTTTATGTTATTATAAACCGCGTATATAGCTGTCAATATTAGCCTGGTGGCTAGTTAAATCTACGGGGCTAACAGGTAACTTGTATCCCATATAATTCAATGCAGTCTGCAGTGATTACAGTGTCAAGTACGAGGTGTAATGTCCGTTTATTTCTACCAACTGTACTTTGTTAATTTGTACAATTTTGTGCTTGCAAGCCACATAAATTATTGCTATCTTGTTTTAAACTTAGAGGTTCTACCTCGATACTACGCAGGACCAGGAGACAGTATGGCTGAGGCTGACGGAAAATCCGCTTCGCTTAACGGTAAAGTATGAATCCTGGGAACCAACTGTTTATATTGACCATAACATTGCAGGCTTCCTTCCTCCATAGACCTGAGAGTTTATCAGAAGTATTATCTGTTTTTTATTAGATGGCTCCGAAGACAAGGATCCAGGAGAAGATAAACCAGAAGAGGGGAATGCTTCCGGTAGTAAAGAGGAACAAACACAGTCTTCCTCCCAAGATGGTAATACTGCAAGGAAACCCTTCAAAGTTTATTTTGCCACCCTCGTTTGAAGTTCTCCACACCTAGCAAATTTTTAATTAAGACATAGTAAAGTTCTTACAATTTAATATGGCTAAAGTTTGGTATGTTGGTTATTATCCAGTTTTTTTTGCATGATTAATTTTACTTCAGTTTCAGTATATCATTTTTGTACTTTTTTTTACAACCTACTTTGAAGATTGAGATAAGATTAAGATAGTGTTACTTTAACATCTTGGTCTTCCCTTTTCTGCAGCACCCAAAGAAAAAGCAGAGGCATCTGGGGACAAACCTATGCCAGATGTGGAAGGAGAGACTGGGGCAAATAGTAAGGGAGAAGAGGATGAAGATACGGACAGCATGGACGGCAGCAGACTGTACTCCTTGACTGAGGATGGTGATAGGGAAAGTGAGGGAGGGAGACGAGAGAGGGCCACAGAAAAAGAAAGTGGGAAAAGGGCAGCTAGAAAGAGGAACCGATCTGGTGGTGGCACCAACCACTCTTCCAGCTCAGATGATGATGATGATGATGATGATGATGATGACGACGATGAACAGAAGGATGATGATGATGACGACGACGATGATGATGAGGAAGCCATGGAGGCCTGGCTTGGAGCAGATCTCAGCGATATGTGCAGCCCTGTGTGGCAAGCGGTGCCCTCACTGCGCTCCAGAGAGATCGGCCAGGACTCGCACCAGTTTGTGAGGCGTGTGTGCGGAGCCCGCTGCCTCGTGCAGAGGCTGGAGCTCCAGGGTCGCTTAGAGAGGCACACAGGTTGCGTCAACACGTTGCACTTCAACCCCTCCGGCACACGCCTGGCATCAGGTAGTGATGACTTGCGAGTGGTGATATGGGACTGGGCCATTCGTCGTGCTGAGCTGGAGTTTGACAGTGGACACAAGAGCAATGTTTTTCAGGTGAGCAAAAATGATAAGATGGGGCGTATGATTCTTTTTGCTATTTCTAAATTTCTCTTTTATTTTTTCCTGTTATCGCTTAACTGTGAAAATCTAACTTGCAGTCCCAAAAACAGAGCAGAAAGAAGAAAAACTCTATATATTTTCTTATTTACCCCCTGGGTCCCAATTCACACACACTTGATTTTTCCTCCCTGCTCATTTACTCGCATATTAGTTCCTCCCACCATGCCAGCAGGGGACAAGTGCAGAAATTGTGAAAGAGGAGGTGATTGGCAAAAAAAAGAGTGTTGAATAATCATGTTATACCAAAAATGGATACATATTATGTGTGTCACAGCTGCATCATCTTATAACTGTTATTGCAGCCTGCTGTTTTTCTTTTATTATTTCTGCCTGATGTGCATTAGAATCTGCATAATACATGTCTACTTTTAATTGTAATGTTCAGTGCATGATTAACATACAACACCCTCTTCAAACGTCACAGATGACAAAAAACTTCTGCAGAGCATCGTTTAATAGAATTTAAACATCCTTCACAGTCTTTGTATGATTGCAGACAAATGTTGGAGAAGAGAAATTATTGAAGGACTGAAACTGAACAAGTGAAGCCTAAATAATCTTATGTTGCTTTCCGGCATGATAGGTTTGTGTTTGGTATTTGTAATTGTTGACTTCTCGTTTGTCAGTTTGAGCAATTGTTTTTAGCATTGAAGAATAACTTTATGACTAATCAAAGTTACTTGTCACAAACTAAATAAATCATCTCCTTGTTCAGGCAAAGTTCCTGCCTCACAGCGGAGACTCCACCTTGGCCATGTGCGCTCGCGATGGGCAGATCCGAGTGGCTGAGCTTTCTGCCACGCAGCGCTGCAAGAACACAAAGAGGGTAGCTCAGCATAAAGGGGCAGCACACAAGGTGAGAGTGAGGAACATTGATTGGAACTCTGTTCTAAAACTCTGGTGTAGTGAAACAGTTGCTAATCAGTGAGTTTTTTTTTGTTTGTTTTTTTGTATCAGCTGGCCCTGGAGCCAGATTCGCCATGTTCCTTTCTGTCAGCTGGAGAGGACGCCGTGGTGTTTGGTATTGATCTGCGACAAGACCGTCCTGCTAAGTAAATGATTGTATGCTTGTGTCATGTGTAGATAAGTGGATTGTGCAGATTTAGATCTGAGCAAAAAAACAAGAAAAAGCCCCATCTCAATAAGTTGGAAGTTCTAATGTTCAGTTTTTCTCTTGTAATGAAAAGTTTTAACTTTATTTTTGGCATGGTTTCATTTTATCACAGAAGTTTCCTTCATTTACTTCATGTACTTTTGTGTGTCTTTTTACAGCAAAACAGCAGCTAACATTCTGAATGTCTTAAAGTGTTATTATTAAATATTCAGAAAGTAATAAAAACACATTTCTACTGTTTCAAAGCACCAACAACCTTCTTAAACCATCCTGGAAGGCTAAAAATCTGGGTCTTTTTGTTCTGACTTTTGCTGATGACATTCTAGGACTGGTAGCAGCCACATAGAGTTGTAACCAGTGGTTGCAGCTGCAGCCACAAAAGGATCTTGGCATAACTCTAGACTTTTGTTTCTTCTAATTTCTGTATGGCAGTAAACTGGTGGTTGTAAAGGAAGGTGATAAAAAAGTGGGACTGTACACCATCTTTGTCAACCCAGCCAAGACGCACCACTTTGCTGTTGGTGGGAGAGATCAGTATGTAAGGTAAGACTCTAGATATAGCATCAGTGTTTACCCGTTTATTAGTATACAATGAATACAACATAAGATTTAATCAGTTACATGTTACTCCCATGATTTCATTTGTTTTCTTCCTTACCTTTTACTTTACCTTTTCTCCTTTTCTGTAGGATCTATGACCAGAGGAAGATTAACGAAAATGACAACAATGGGGTACTGAAAAAGTTTTGTCCCTCACATTTGGTTTCTAGCGAATCCAAAACCAACATAACCTGTCTCGTCTACAGTCATGACGGCACAGGTACATTTATTTACACAATGTAAACAATCTCTTTTTAAAAAGCCATGTTAAAGATATTATATCTCAATGGAATCATTTAGTTTTCAATGTGGTCTTGACTAAATGTTTATTTCAGTTTGATGATCTTTGAGTGATGATTTCCACGTCTGTTGTGGACATGCATCAGAGACCTTGATTTTAAATGGTCAGATCTTCAGTTAATGTTGACCTGGTCTGTATTATTAAAATCAAAGAGGTTCTCCTCCTTGTGTGTCAGTAAGTTATAATATATATAATAAGAATGTATCCGAAAATTGTCATAGATTCATCAGCTGTTTAGCCTAAGCTGTCTAAATTCCCCCCGTTGAAAGTCATTTAAAAAACTTTTTTAATCCTGTCCAGAACTCCTGGCTAGTTACAACGATGAGGACATCTACTTGTTCGACTCCAACCACAGTGATGGGGCAGACTACCGCAGGAGATATAAGGGTCACCGCAATAATGCCACAGGTATTTAATTCAGCCCCGCATTTAAACAGTGGCAGCTTTGAAAATGACTTCTGCTCTCGGGTAGAGCTAAATATCACAAACCATCTAACTAACAGTTGCTGATTATAGCTGTCATACAGAGTCTCTGAAAATTGCTCACACAAATCTTATCGTCTTGTGCCTTCCCCCTCCTTTGTTTTACAGTGAAGGGCGTGAATTTCTATGGACCCTGCAGTGAGTTTGTGGTCAGTGGCAGTGACTGTGGACACATTTACCTGTGGGACAAGTACTCTGCTCGCATTGTCCAGTTTATGGAAGGAGACAAAGGAGGAGTGGTGAGCAAGAGATGGAGCAATTGAGCAATTTTCAAACAAACAAACAAAAGAAAACTAATATTTTGAATTCATGAAATGAAAGTATTGTCTGCATTGTGTTTGTACCAATAAACCTCCTTTCTACTGTTGACTACTTCAGGTGAACTGTTTGGAGCCTCATCCTCATCTGCCAGGTATGGCCACCAGTGGGCTGGACCACGATATCAAACTATGGGCACCCACAGCTGAAAACCCCACAGGACTGAAAGGTCTAAAAGAGGTATTTGTTCATGTTTTCTTTATACATTTTTCAAAATCCTGCTTGTTTTGGTGATCTTTATTAACCAGCTTAAAAGGCTACTTGATGCAAGCAGATTTACAACAGAGTCTGTGTCATACTGGAATGCAAGTGGCTCTTTTTAGTTTATTTTGGAGTAAATCAAGGTGTCCGCCTTTTTACTGTTTTGGATGTATAAAAACTGTTTGAGCTTGTTTAAATGAACATATTTACTTGACCCATATATTTCATACAACCATAACTGTAAAATGTTGTGATCCTGGATAGTGTTTACCGATTGTACAATCAACAAAGTCATGAAAGAATGTGCTTTAAGAATTTCAAAAGAAAAAAAAACTTGAATGTGTTCAGTATTAAAATGCTCCATTGTGTCAAACAAAATTGTTTATTTCTAGTCTTGAATTTCATGTAAATTTAATATATTTAAACAATACAACTACTAAGCTAGACAACACAAGTGTTTTAAAAAAAAGGGCAAAACCTTGAATGGCACAGCGGGTTCATGTAGTGAAATGCATGTATGGGAAATGGCATGTGGGAAGTACCAGGCTACACACACATTTTTACTGAGGGTGCTGCCATTTGGACTGTAACATTGGCCACAACTCAATCTTCTCAAACGAAACGCAAACATTTGATGTGGAAGCTTTGAAAATGATAACAAAAACTTGTGGGCAAAAAACAAATTATTGTTTGAAAAAAAACTAACTAAATAAACATCAAGCAGTCAAATTTGAGAAAATTTGCCTGATTATTTGACAGTATGAATGGTCTGAATGATGATTTTATCTTAACATCTTTGCTGTCAGAATCAAACAAGCTGCAATGAATCAGGTTGATTTATTAGTGAGACATAACTGAGAGCACATGATCACATTTCCTTGTGTAACAATTTGTTGTGTTCATAAAGGTAATGAAGAAAAACAAGCGGGAGCGGGATGAGGACAGTGTGCGTCATGGTGACCAGTATGACACCCAACTGCTGTGGTTCCTGATGAGACACATGAGGAACAGAAGACCCCCAAGGGTGAGCCCCCCTGGTCTGAGAGGTTTAAAACCTTTGATGGGAAATATGTTTTTGAGGTGGACTGGAAAGATGCTGCATGGTTGTAATAAAGCATGTAAGATGCTCAATCACGGTTGGTTCTTGGCAATGACCAAATGACCTGCAATTATTCTGCAACTTGTATAAGAATATTTCCCTTTGTCTCTGTCCAGGCTCGCCGGGAGGGAGCAGATGCAGACACAGACGAGTCCTGGAGCTCTCCAGATTCCTCCGATGAAGAGGAAGGAGGTCCAGATCATGTCCAGTGCATGTCTTCTTGAGCCACACATACATGCATACTTCCATGCACGCACACACACAAATCTACATTTATACACTCTTTATTGCCCTTGACTTGACGCACATAGGCAAGCACTATTGACACTCTGGCACATTCAAACACTGACAAACCAGACTTGTTTTTTTTCTTTGATTCTGTCTTTTTTTTTTCTTTACTTTTTTTCATACATACAAACAGAAAACTACATTTACATAAACATAATGTTGAAGCAGAGTGACAGAGATGCTTAACACCTGGTTTCCACGCTGTTATGAGTGTGCAAATGGCGATTGCGGACAGCCACACTTCCAGAATCCTGAGTTTTGTGAGAATAGTAAGCAGAGGCATAGTGAGCATTCACATCCCTCACTTGGAGGTTCCCGCTCGTCCTGTGCGATGTTGATGTGCTCTGCATGGACTCAGAAAGATGCGCTGTGCATGTATGGCAAAAAGTACCGCCAAATTTAGGCAACCTGTAGAGCTTTACTCCACCAGCACACATTTTTCCCTCTTTTCACCCTTGCTTTCTGTGCAGACGAAGAGGGGTTCAGCAGGGAGAAAGGGCACCGGCTTATACCGTCAAACAATCCCCAAAAATGTGATTCCCTTTAAGATTTGAACTGTGTGAGGAAGAGTCCAGCGGCCCTCACTGCTTTGCCCCAGTCTCATGCTTGTTTCTTTTTGCTTTTTGCAGCTAGTGGCATTTTTCACACGTTTGATCCCAGAGAAGTTTTATATCTCCAAATGCTGCATTAACTTACATGTACTCCTCCATCACTGCTGAGTGCACTTTGAATCAGGGATGTTTTGGCGTGTGAAAGACTAATTGTGCACCATGTGTGATGCTGGAGAAGAACCTTTCATCTCGTACATGTTAGTGGAAACTCCCCATTGAGGTTTAGTTTTTTGGTGGGTTTTACTTTTTAGTTGGAGATTTTTTGCACTTGAGCATATTTTTAAAGAGGAAAGGTGGTTTCCTTTGCTTCCACCATCCTTTCTTCTGCTGCTTTCTTCCTTGTCTTTCTCATCCTCTCCATTCAGAAAATCATCTACAACAGGAGATCTTCGGTTCACCTCTTGGTGAACGTGAAAATTCAGAGGTAAATAGTATTCAGTGTGTGTACAGGAAAGAGATGGATTTCAAGCTCTGTTGGGGAACTCTGTGATTCTTTTTTTTTTTTTTTTCGTTTTTGTTTTCTTTTAAGAGCCAGACCCGACCTGGATCAATCACAGTTGAAACACTGCCTATGAGCCAAATGAGATAGGAGGCATCTAGAGTTAAACCTTTTCATGGGGGTTATTAAAAAACATAAAACAAAACAACAACATAGAAACCAGTCACTTTTGAATCTTTATTTTGCCACGAGTCTAAAAATAAAGAGAGAAATAGTTGATCCCGTTCAGATTAAAGATCATAAACATCACTTACCGGCATCTCCAGAGTTAAATATTTCACAGGATGCCGTAATCAGTAAAAAAAATAAAAAAAAATATATATATATATTAGTGCCCTTGATCCCCCTTTGTGTTAAACTGAGCTAGCTGCCTGCTGATGGTAGTTTCAGACAATAGTGGTATCAATCCACCCATCTGGAAACAGAGGAAACTTTGTATAAAATGACTTTTTCACATTTTGAACCAGGTCGGGGCTGTATTAGCACTGGCTCAAAAATGAAGATGGAGGGAGCGATGGGGTCAATATGCTTGCCAGTCATTTGTTGTGTGAGAGCGATAAAGTCCAGCTTTTCTCATTTTCTATGAGAACTGTAGTTAGTTGAATTTATATGTACATATATAAATATATATTAAAATGGGGAAAAAAAAGAAAAATACTTTAGCAAATGCTGTTTGACTTGAAAAAGAAGAAAAAAAAGTCAAAACATACAATTGGTATTGATGCAGAGATTTATATTCTATACTGTATGACCACAGAAGTACTTTTAAAATCCATGTAAGAAAAAGTTGACTTTTTTTCATTTTTTTGACCGCTCTGTAATGAATAGAAATACAGTCATTTAAAGTACTCAAGTTTGATTATTTTTCTTGTTAAAGGAAAAAAATACTTTGAAGATCTTGATCATTCAGACACTTCTATCCAGATTTTCCCACTATTTTTGGCATCTTCTATACATAATGAATAAGGCTTTTGATGAACAGCTCTTTTCCCATCACCACCTAATATTGTGTTCTACTATTTCTGTTGGAAATATGTACAATTTGTGCAATAAACAAAAAGACAGTGCTCTTGATGTTGTCATTGTACTGTTTGTTATATTTAATGAAACTATTGATTATTTTTTATTAACTTTTAAAGCCCCTAAGGTTTGTTTTTAGTTAGGTTTTAATAATTGAAACATTTTCTTTTCCTTATATATCTCCCCTTATAAGTTGGAAGTGAAAGATGTAATGCATTAATGAAGCCCTTTTGAGTTTAAAATATTCAGAGTTAAAATGTATTCTGTACTGGACTTCAGATCTTAGGAAATAATGAATCTTGACACTGACAAACTGATGAGCACTAAAAAAAGATGCTTCTCAAGATATATAAATTGTCTGTGTAGTCAGTAATATTAACTGATTGTCTCCATACTAATTCTAAAAGATTACATCAGTCACTTATGAATGTCAGCTCTGTCATTTTCCTGTGTTTATATCCATAATTAAATAATCTCTAATACAAACTCTGTATTAAATGACCAACATGGTCCTAATTTCTGTCTTTTTGTTTTCAACAGTTCAACCACCCAGCTTTGGCTGGCTGTGTATTTCATTTGAACATATTCACAATATTAAATATAGCACTCATGAATTTAAAACCTATGATCAAGAACAGTTGGGGTGCTATGTAAAAAAATAAAATAACAGCAATGGTCCCTCCCAACCTCTGGAGATATTTTTCTGTTTAAATGGAAACTATTGGCTCATCTTAAATATAATAGAAGCAACACATCTAAAAAAGTTGGAACAGGGTGATGTTTAGCATTGTGTAGCATCCCCTCTTCTAATTGTAAAAATCTGAGACGTTAGACCAGTTGTCCCATTATTGATTGATGCATGACTGTAGCTCTCCTAGGCCTTTGTTGCATTTTAAATTTTTGTCTTTTTTCCTGTGAAGCCATGTTGTGATGGATGCAGTATGCGGTTTAGTATTGTCATGCTGAAACATGCAAGGCCTTCCATAAAAGAGATGTCTGGAGCCTTCATAGATGTGAGCTGAACATGCCATAGGCACTAATGCAACCCCACACAATCAGAAGTGCATGCTGTTTTACCGTCCTCTGGTACTAAACTGCATGGTCCCTTTCCTCTTTACTGTACAGGACACAGCATCCATGGTTTCCAAAATACATTTTTGATCTTGATTCATATGACCACCGAAGTTTTCCATTTTGCCTCCGATTGTTTTATTATGAGCTTTTGTCTAGAGGAGACAGCCCCATTGTTGAATGAGTTCACATGTAACTTTAAACTGCATTTGTACATTTCAGGGTGAGCTGTGTTGACAGTCAGTTCTGGTAGTGTTCTTGAACCTATACATTCATTTCCAATCGAGAATCATTCCAGTTTTAATGCAGTGCTGCCTGAGGGCCTGAAGATCACAGCATCTGGTTCCAACCTGTGGCCTCGTCCCATGTACAGATTTCTCCTCATTCTAAGTGTTTTTATAGTTTATACTGTAGATGGTGGTATTTTCAAACTTGTCACAATTTCACATTGAACGTTTTTCTGAAATTTTTAAATGCATTTTGTCAGACATCCATCGGTGACCCAAAAGGCACTCGCCCCCGAGACGCTACTTTTATACCCCTTCATCTTACCGATTTGTTGCCATTTAACCTATTCAGTTTGTTAAAATGAACCTTCAGTTGTTTTTCATTTGTAACCCATCCGTTTTTGCCCGTCTCAAAATATTCAAGATGTGTTGACGGCAACAAATTCAAAATGAGCCAGATGAAATGGCGAAATGTCTGTTTCAACATGTTTGTATTCTATTAGGAATTTAATAATTGCATTCATTTTTTGTTTGGGTTTTAAAAGGTGCCAGTTTCTTTTTTTTGGGAATTGGGGTTTTACAGAATTTTAATGATATTAACATCTCTGACAACTCCTCACCAAGGACAAATGCATCACTGAAATAGCTTTGTCCTCACTGAAAAAAGCCATCTGTCTGCTAAACCACATTTCTTATAACTTGCTGGGTTTAAATAGTCATGAAACTGGAAAAGTCCCAATTACTGTCCAATAAATAGGAAGGCAAAACAAACGTTATAAACTGTGGAATAATTTAAACATGAGAAATTATTTTGTACTTGCTTTCTGATCCCCTTAAATCAATGTTGCAGGGTGAAGAATTGGGTTTTAGGGTTAAATAAAAGACAGACTGGAGAAACTATAAAAGTATGTAATTTTGTGTGCCAACTAATTATACAATCCATAGACATTCTAGAAACAGTTTTATTCAACAAGTCTCTTGAGTGGGATCTCACTCTTGCTGGCAGTGGCATTTATTCAGTTGAAATAAGTAGCACAAGATCCAAGCCACTGATTCCGACAGGGCAGCCTCATCTCACAAAAACAAACGTGACAAACACAACCAACAAGTACAAACAGATGTCAAATCTGTACACGTGAGGTCTGTTCACTGAGCTGAAACATATCGCTGCGAGTCAGTTCACCAGGCCTGTGTTCAGAATGAAACATCTATGAAAACACATTGAGAAGACATTTCAGACATCTAATAAACTCATAACAAAATCATCTCATATGCCAACATTCACACTTTTGGGGTCATCAAACATAAAATGACAGCAGCTGACAGATGAAACGAGTACAGAGAGCAATTTAACTCATCCCAAATGAACAAAGGTCAAATGTATTTTTTAAATCAGATTTTCTTGAAATTAAAAGTATTTGGAGAGAGTTTGTATAGAGTTCGCTAAATTCTCTCCAAAACATAAGACCAGTATCCTGTGTCTCATGCATGTTGGAGGTATGATCTAGCCTACTGATTACCATCCATGACAGGGCAGACATAAATATTAAAAGAGGCACTATCATGGACTTTCACTTTCTCTTACGCTGATATCTTCTCACTTACACACTCACACACACACACACACACACACACACTTATCATTCTGATAAGAAGGCACAGAACCCAAAGTGGGGACTGTTACTCTTTGTACTCCAAGAACTGCTGCAATCTTTTCCGGTGCTCTGCAGACATCTGAACGGCACTAAAGATTGGACAAGACGGAAGTTAGAAATATTCAGGATGAGACTTCAAAAGCAATTTATCAGGTGTGAAATCACAGGCTGACTTACTTTAAGTGATCACCAAAAGTGGTCGTTATCCTGTAGATGGCAGTTTTGATTGTGGCCCTGAGAGCAAAGCGCAGTGTTTTATAGGTTGCGTCTCCCATGCTGCTGGTCGACCTGGCAGGCTTACTGGATGCATGAGGCAGCTTAAAGTGTCGATCAACAGCCTGAAGAAGAGGAGGTATAAATTAAAAACTGAATTTGGCTTCAGCATGACAACAGCAAATGTGAAGTTTGGTTATGATATACAGTATAAAAATAATATAATAATATAAAATATGATATAGTTTAAAAATGCTGACAGAGAAAACTGAATTGCAGACTGAAGTTATTTCAAAATGTCACAAAGAAATTGCAAATCATGATCCATGACAAAGACTTGCTCCACTGTTTGGAAGAAAAATTCATCTCAACTTCAACTAATTTTAAACCAGTTTGCTGTAAATGCCAAAGGTGCATCTATAAAACAAGATGCAAGGTTAAATTAAAACCCTGTGTATGTATACCAAATACCAAAGCTATTTCAGGAGCTGCTCATGTCTTCTGCATTATGTGCTAATGTATTACACCTTTGAGTACCCTATTGTCTAGCATTTGGCAGATGATTGTTTAAAAACGTTTTCTTCTTTGCAAGGAAAAAAGCTTCCCCCGAGAAAAATGTTGCCTCATCTTGAGTTTCATAAAACCTTTTCATATGAAACCTGGGGCACACGTCAGGGATGTACAAGGAGCTAATTTAAGCCTGGGAGCATCTCATTCACATCCATTTTCATTACCAGCATACAAACCACATTCCAGTCATTACATAACTAATTGTCTTCTCTTTCTGAACTTTGAATAACCAGCTCTGCTTGTTTGTCCAGGAGAGTTTAGTCGTCTAAAATATGTGTCTGTATCAACCTCCAGCACACTTCTGTGTCCATTAAACAACTAAGCTTTTCAGTTCCTCCACAGTTATTCTTTTTTTTTATTTTCACAACACAGTCAATCAAAAAATAGGTTTTATAACTGCTGACATTTTGGATAAGATAACTTCTCTAGGTGGGAGCATCGATTTCATCTGAACTAATCCTGATGGTATGCAATCATTAGTGTAGAAACTAAAATGTGCTGGTTGAGAAGATTAATTGGTAGGGGTGCCCAAAAAGTTTTTTTTCATCAGAATCGAGATTCTTGTTCATCAAGACCCTGAATCATTTCAAAATGTCCAACAATCAATTTTTTTTTTTAAAGGCTTAAAATTATTTGCTTGATTACTTTCAACTTTTTTTTTTTCAACCCATGAAACAATTCCTCAGAGCTCTTTCTGGCTTATAGAGGAATGGAGTGAATAAGCATGTTTTGTAACTAAGAGGACTGAATCTGAATTAACGTCAGTTTGAATCAAGAATCGACACAGAATCAAATAGTCACCCCAAGAATCGGAATCGAATTGAAATGGTGAGTGGCTTGAAGACTCACATCACTATTAATTGGGATAATGATGTTAAAAGCAGACCATTTTCCCTCCAACTGGCCACTCCAACTCCAACTGTGGCATTTAGAGAGCACTGAACTGAACCTCTACACCAAACAAACCCATGACATTTTAATAAATAATGCAAATTATGTATTACTTTTTACTTGTTTACAACAGCAAGTTCAGCCTGCGCCGTTACGCTTCTATACAATCCATGTGCTTTATACAATGCAGCATATAAAACAGTATTTTGCTGCACTGACAAAAAGCTCATGTACATGAACATCAATCATTTCACTGAATCATCATATGAAGAACTTTACATCACAGCATGTGTGCCCGGTATGCCAGCAGTAAATCATAATAACTTGCCTCTTGCAAGAGCAGCATGGAGCTGAGAATGCTGGGTAATGCAGTCTGGACTACCCCAAATTGGTCTTCTGAGAAGGAGGCTTGAACGAGGTAAGACAACCCTGTAGGGTGGATGTAAGATTAAATAAAGAAAAATAAGGTGACACTTGACAAATCAAGAGGTTGCATCCACTTCAACTGAAAACGGGCCCCACTTTTTCCTACCTTCTAAGGCCCAGATATGAGCCTGGCTGTCAGCAAAGAGAGCCTGACTGGAGGCTTCTGGAAGCTGAAGAACACAACGTAAGCTAAAGTGAGTTCTCTTTGACAAGACAAAAACAGATGAAGACTAGCTCAGACTTATTAGTTGTTAGTTGGACACTTAAGTGAGGCTACATTACAACATGCACCTGTAATTAGAGGAAGCAAAGCACACCAACTTAACTAGTTTCTACATAAAGCACATAGTCCCACATCTGTCCCCGATTACATTCTGATGTGACACAAGATTTCTCAATATTTAGGAACACTAATATTGAGGAATCTTATTTTTGCCAGAGTTTTAGGGCCTGTGTTATGTGACTCCTCTTTTCAAGCTGTTAAGGTAATTACCAAGGCCCGCTGTAACAACTAGATGGAAGGAAAAAGCTACATTAGTAATGGCTTCAAAAAACAGGCCTACAAACATGACTTAAATTAGTGATGGCTACACGTGAGGATATCAGATGTGTTGAAACCAAGTGAAAATCTACTTAATCAGCCCAGAGCATGCGGGAGCCCCTACGCATTCATGCATATTCAACACATATGCTTACCTTGTTAAACAAATACATTATCAGCACCCGCTTTGCCAAGAAATTTTTAACCTGAATGAGACAATTAAGTGCAGAGTTGTTTTCTATTAAAAATAGTTATAATAATGAACATAAACTATGGCTTTTACACACTTAATCTTGGGCTATGATAAATCCTCGAAACAGAAAAAAGGCAGATGATGACTTTGGTAAAACTGTAGCCTGATTTAGCCATAGCAGACACTTTGTTAAACAACTGGTGAAAATCTGAGATCAGCATTTCAGCTGCAGTCTTCCAGTGTCAATTCCCTGCCTCCTTGCCTTTCTTTAACCAGCACAGACATAACAGGTAGAATTTAAATATATGTAAGTTATTGGGGTTGGGGGGGCAAACAAACAAAAAAAGTAACAAAAGTCATATCAATCAACCTGCTTTTACTGCCACAGGTTACTCCAGAGTTAGTTAAGACCTTGTGCCCAAATCTCACTGGACAGAGCAAGATAAAGTAAACTAACTCCACTATGAGAGAAGGTTTAGTACCTGTTCTTTTCTGTTCTGAAGGAACTGAGCAAGAAAACTTGGTTTCGAGGACTCCTGCTTAGGACTAGGAACTGAGGCAGGGGAGGGTGGGGGGCTACCGTTGACCGTAGAACCTGTAAAGAGGGAGAAGCTAATTATCATACCTGTTGGAAATAAATGTAAAAAATATACTTCAAATGATTATTACACTTTCATTTTTCTTTTCAGACTGATCAAATTAAAATTGAATACTTATTGGCTGTATTACCTGTGGAGGTGGACCAGAGTTTTGGCACCCTCCTCATGATGTGGGGGCTCTGAACTGTGCCGTACCATGGCGAACCTTGTTCCACCGGAGCGGTGAGACGTCGCATGGCGGGGGAAGCAAATGGGCTGTCCAAGTCGGGCGTGAACGGTGCCGTCAGAGGGCTCTGCGGGTCACCAGCAATAGAGCGGGCGAAAACTGAAGCTGGAGTTTTCATTAGGAAAGCAGGCTTTGGACTCATCACATCTTCAACACCAGAGATTACTGTAAGAGTAGAAAAAAAAATGGAAAAATGACATTCAGCTTAATATGACCCACAAATCTTCACATTTATCAGACAATGGCAGGCAAATGTACTTGATGTTTCAGATGAAGACTTCCTCTCACTCCCACTCGACAGGGATTTGGCCCTGCCATTGGTTGCGACAGTTTCGTGATAAGCCACAAGTCTTTGAGTCAAATCAGCCAACAGAAACAGACACTCTTGACTAATAGCATTCCAGTTATGAGGATGTCCTCCTAGGAAAGAGAGGAATTAAAAAAATAATTCTATTAATGCAAATAATTAAATAGGTATTGTGGACTATCTAATGCAGTAAAAAGAATGCAAAAACAGTAACAGACCTGGCTGACTTAGACTAAAAACTTCACTGCGTCGTGATGGAGAATGCTGAGACAACAAAGCCAAGTCCTGCAAAGCTAGAAACTGACATTTGGGAAAAGAGGCATCAGTTATCAAATCTGGAAAGCACAAAAGAATTTAAGAAAGACTAAATCAGCCAGTGGATTTTCCATACCTTTAATATCATTGGCTGCTTGCCAGTCAGAACATTAGGAAGACACTGGTAGGCATCTTCAGTAAAAGATGACTGCACAGGTAAACTGTAGACCTGGACAGAAAATAGAATATATCCAATTTCATTTCCTAACTTCACTTATTATAATGCAGCCATATTGACACTGTTCAGCTCCTTACGGACGTTCCCATTTTTGTCCGCCTGGGAGCAAAAATGAGCCCGTAGACACTGCAATTGCGGGCACTGCGGCCAATAGATATACATAATAAAAGCTGATGCTTCCTTCAGCCTATAAATTATCAACAGTCACTCACTGAGCTAAGAAATCACTACTTTTTAAATTGTTTGACAAAGGTCACCATGATCATCTTCCCAACAATACTAAGTTAAGCAGAAACTCCATAATTGCTTTATTCAAGTAAAAACATTTAAAAAATCTGAATAGAATAATTTATTACATAAGGGGAAATGTGGAAATTTTTTCATATTTTACCCAATGCACTAACTGCACATACCTCAGTGACAAAGATCCTAAAGAGCAGCAGTGCGATGTACCACATGAAGAGGAGGAAAGTAGCACTGATCCAGAGGTGGTAGAGGAGTGAGAGGTCCAACAGTCCAGTTATGCTATCAAGAGGGTGGACAGAGCTGGTGGGGGAGGGAATCACACAAACATTCACCCAACACTTAAAAGTGGTTCATAAATTCAATAGAAACAAAATGTTTAGACATTTTTTGGATTAATCCAAACTCACTCACCTGTCCGATTGTAGATTCAGTGTTTTACAGATCCATGTTCTTGGAATGTATCCTGTGAACATTAAATAAAACATCTTACAGTTACTCTGGTAACTTTGGATACAAAAAGACAAAGCAAAGCTAAAATTTGTATATATAAATGGTATTAAACCATAAATAAGTGTAGAGTTGCCTAATTGGATAAAAAATTATATGCATTTTGATTCCTTGAGCATAAATAATTTATTCATAAACAAAAGTCACTCACCCAAAAAGAAATACAAAACGATGAAGTTCCTGACAGAGTAAAATGCTTGAGTGGCGCTGCATTTCACCACTAAAGGCAGGGATCCCTTGAAACGAAGGTATTTGTATTGCTGGGGAAAAGTAATAAGTACAACAATAAAAAAAACAGGTAGTAATCTGGGAATCTGCTATTTAAAGTTTTGGTTAATTTCATTCAATTATTCAAGGTGGGCTTCAGCATTTTAGAAACAGAAATTCGGGATATTTGGGATTCAGGACCTCTATCTGTCAACTAAATGAGTGAACTCCTTTCACATACCTGAACAGCATGAAATGAGACATAGTTCATGTTGTGGATCACTCCCAGGAGACTATGTGAGAGTCCAACAAAGGCCCCCGCCAGCAGAAACACGAGATGGTACTCATTGAGACACATCTGAGGAGAACTGTTTTGGTTGAAAACACACAGGGTAAGTTAAAGGAGAACTTCACTTTTTTTGACCATGTGGTCTGTTTTCATCTTTCCTTTCATACATGTGAGTGATGGAGAAAGGAACGTTCAACCTCACTCCAGTATTTAGCCGGGCAGGCAGCTAGCACAACAGCTAATGATAAGTAGTGGGCAACTGTTGGCAATTGTTATCGTTTGGTGTCAGGTAGTGGAATGTCCCATCGGTGTTTTGACGCGAGTTATTGTTTACGGGATAATCCCGCGAGATTTGGACACAGACAACAGGACACAGACACCAAAACATAACAAAACCTGGCGATCGCCAGCTATTACGAATAC
Organism: Craterocephalus amniculus; assembly: GCA_036024015.1. Taxonomy (NCBI): domain Eukaryota; kingdom Metazoa; phylum Chordata; class Actinopteri; order Atheriniformes; family Atherinidae; genus Craterocephalus; species Craterocephalus amniculus. The sequence continues at coordinate 17,882 of JAVQJG010024442.1, forward strand.
TTTCGTTCATTTCTCCTCTCTAGTACGTTGTTGGACACTTGTTGAGACTATCAGAGCACTTCAGTGTGGGAAAAAAAGCACGTTTTTAGGGCGAACTTACATGGGAACAGTTGCCTGGCACTTATTACCTGTGCTGCTAGCTGCCTGCCTGGCTAAATACTGGAGCGATCTTGAACGTTCCTTTCTCCATCACTCACATGTAGGAAAGGAAAGATGAAAACAGACCCCAGGTTAAAAAAAGTGAAATTCTACTTTAAGCAATGAATGAAACTCGTCAGGAGAGTTTTGTGTCACTGCAGCTTACCCATCGCTCTGTGCACACGAGTGGCCAAGTGTTTCATATCTGGAACCGATAGTGACAGCACAACACCAGCCTACAATTATACCCATGAAGCAATGGGCCAAGGAGACGACAAACTGGCGAGGGTGGAGAAGCTGCCCAAACAATGCAATTTTCGAGCAGGCAATAGTGGGAATGACTAAAAACACAGAAAAGGAAATGCATTACAACAACATCTTAACATTTTATAAAAGAAAAGCACTAGTGTATTAATAATCTATGAATTATGGAACATGTTCATCAGAGTAGCCACCAAATGATCTCATCGTGAAGAGTTAGGTAAATAAGTGAAAATGTTTTTTGATTAGTTTAAGTTATACATAACAATAAGTAATGGTTTTCAGTTTATAATATATATATATATATATAAAGACATAAGGTAACATGTCAGTCACATGAAATCTAATAAATAATTTCAAAGCATTCTGTCCCTCACCTGTGTGATACTCCAAGAATATGAAACCAACCATGAGGATCACTCCACCAAGCAAAATGAAAGAGAAAATTGCACTAGCACTTGTCAGCAGAGAAAGGCATTCTGGGAGAAAAAAAGAGAAAAGAAAAAAGTAATTTCATAAACAGGTCTGATGCTAATCTCCCGAAGAATGCAGTGTCTTACCTGTTATTGTTTGGAAGGGATGAAAAAGACTGAACTTGCTGAGAATCACAAATACTGCTGTGGTTGGAGGCAACAACAGGACAGACCAAGCAATGCTGGCTGCAGCCCTCCAGCAAATTACCTAATTATTTTAAAAAGTCATAATTACATACACGAACATCACTGCAGAACAATCTATCGGCCTGTCATTGCTCCTCTCCTCATGAGGTGTTATCCGGCAGGTTAGAGTTGAATAAACTACTCTAAATTATCAAACTGAAGACCCTGCTTACCCGAAGAAGCATTTTTACAGATTCGGATACTCTGCAATAGCTTTCTCTTGCTGAGGTTTTCTTGTTAAGGAATTCCTTCATGTAAAATATCCAAATCTAAAGTTTCAGAGGAACGTATTATTTTATTGTTTTGTTGTAGCACATGAAATTCAACACGCTCAATTTCAAAATGTAAATAATTATATGTTGACAGGCCTGAAAAACAAATGTTCACAGACACATTCGCCCTGGACAGAATAAATGAAAGACTTAAAATATTTTCTAAGATCCAGTGTTATAAATATCACTTACGTATTTCAAGTACTCTTTACTATACTTGCATTATTTTTTCATCTGAACATTTACCATTTACATGGTTATTCCTGGTTTCATATTGTCGTTCTGGGAAAACTGATCTTAAATAGAATTTTAAGAAGCTGAGCCGTTAGCTTCACTCCTTAGCTAGCATAAACAAATAGTTTGAGTTAGCACGCTAGCTCATGCCTAACACTTGTGATTATATGAATGACTAACAGTGTTTAAACATAAAAAGACTTACCTTCCGAATAAACCAACAACTTGCATCCGTTAAAAACATTTTTATTTAATTAAGGGCTCACTTATTGGTAATATATTCTTGAGCTAAAAATCTGTCAAACTATTAACCATCAGTTTCCCACATCGCGCCACATGCATTCAAAGGACCTCTTAAGGACCCCGATAATAAAGCTGCCTATCTTGTTGCCTGTGACCAGCGTTTCAGGTCAGTATTATTTCAGTTTAAATGCGGCAGCTTATGAAAAAACAAAACAAACAAAAACAGTCTTACAAAAAATAATCATGAAAAAAATACAAATTAGCATAACATTAAATTTTGTCTCATGTTGCACCTTTATCATTTACAAATGTTTAAACAAATTAGTCCAAATAATTATACTGTAGTCTCTGCTTCTCTTTCTCACTGTGAATTGCAGATTGTAATTAAGTGATTCAATTCTGAATTCCTTCATGTTCATCATGAATGAAAGCTTTTTTGTCATGATGAAAACCATTTCCATAAGATGGAAAACTATGTTTATCCACAACAGTCTTCTTGTCATTGTCCCGAGAAAATGACTTGGTCTCAAAAGCATTAGCTGGAAGCTTTTGAGATGAGTTGATGGACATGTCAGTTTGAACTCCTTTATGGGTGGATGGCTTCTGTCCAATTGCAGGAAGTGCAAGTTGCTCCCTCTGACTCTTTTTGTCTTCCCACAACTTCAACAGGCGGCGCTGATTGTTGGTCATATCCTTGAGATTTTGCTGTAATGAGTGCACTTGGTCCTCTAGAAGTGTTTTAGAGGTGACTGTATTTGCCAACTCTGATGTCAAGTCATCAATAGTCAGACTCAGTTTTCCAGCTTTCTCAACCAGCGAACTACATTCTCGCTCCTTCTCATGCAAGTCATTAATTATGTCCTTGGTGGTCTTTCCAGTGAACTTAGGGTTGCACTCAAGTCCAATTTCACTCCGAAGAGCCTTCACTTGTTTCCTCAGATCCTTGTTGTCCATTGTCAAGGTCTTCAGTTTCTGTTTCAGAGCCTCAGTTGAACGCATCCTCGACTCGTACTGCCTGAGTTTCTCTCTAAGAACACCTTCTCTGTGCAGGGCATCGTCTCTTTCCTTTCTGCATTTCTCTAAAAGTTTCAGCGTCTCAAATTTGGACACCTTTTCACTTTTGCCATTTGAGGTGGCCATCCTATGGAAATGCGCTGAAGTCACAATAAAAGGAAAAAATAAAAAAGCATTCCCTTTGAAGAAAAAACTAAATATTTACGAGCAATCCAATAGTCCTAAAGCAGGCGCTGGTCCCTGCATGAGACTGAGGCAGGTGACATTCCTCCCTAAGGGTTATCTGTTAGGCTGCTGCAGTGTAACTCAAAGCTGGGGCTAGAATGACCATTAATTAGGGCGCCTCCATCCCTTTGACACCGTTTCAAGTAACCCAATTTTTCTCCTCTTTTGTTAATTAATCTGAAAACTTTGCTCCAGTTAATACACGGAAATACTAAACATGATGTGGGACTCATTAGACGCAAGCCCGCATGTCGTGCCTGCGTGTGGTCACATACAGTATTTCAACATTTTCCACTGCAGGCGACTGGTGTATCCAAACTGTGACATGATAGATTCTATCTGCTTGCTCTGCCACAGGACAGTTTAGATGGATGAGATGGAAAAGCAGCAATGGGAGCCAAATGTTCACATTTAAACTTAGACGCTCATTTTGAAATGTTGAAAGTTTTGGTTACCATCTCGCCCTTAAATATTTAGGAAGTCCAACTGTTGAAATGAACTGGCAGCCTTTAATGTTGACAGGAGCAGGCGGAAGAGTCACATTGCCAACATGTGTGGTAGCCAGGGTGAATAAAGGTTGTTCAGCCAAAAAATGTGAGCGTGCTAAAAAAAAAAAAAAGGAGTAAAGAAAAAAATACTATTCACATAAATCATTTTAATCATTTACTGTTAGATGCAATTATCCAGTCAAAGGACATTTCTTTTAGCAATCTGGAGGGAAACGATTTGATTTCACAAATGACAATCACTGAAAATGAATCAATAAATTCGATGAAATGTTACATTTCTGTTCAAATGTAGGATTGTTCTTTCAGGTTTAGATGTAATAATTTCTGTGAAAACATTCAAAATACATGAGCTACCTTAAAAAATATAAAAGCGTGCTGCAATTACTCACCATTGAATGCTTCCATTAAGAATGGATATTCAATTTATTAAATTTTATTACATGCCATTTGTCATAATAACAAATGAGTTATAAAATATTTACAGAATCTCCAGAAAACTTATGACAGACCTTTGACAATAGTTGAGAGCACGTAAATTTAGAAAAAAAAATAAAAATCTTTCTCTTCAAAGGGTACTTAAAAAGTAATCCTCAAGTAGCTCACCATCACCAGTAACTGTTCATATATCTAATTATGTACACAGAGGAGATCTGCCAGTTCCTCTTATGGGTATATAAAAGAAATGCATACAAAACATCACTGATGCCACCACCATTACTATTAGAACTGGTATCCAAAAATAATCTTAATGCTTTTATACTTAAAACTACAACACCATCAACAGATCTTGTGTGCTGGGTAATTCCATAGCCCGCTTAACTTTAAGCGAGTTTTGAGCTCATCCTATTAGAAATAACATACTTGGTACCAGTGTTAATTTTCAGAGGTCACGCTGCTGAAGCAAGCGAACAAGCTGGCTTTTACAGCCGTTAAGCCAGATTGTCCGAGTGAGTGTGAAATCCAAACGTCCCATGACTTCATCAGCGCAGCAACCCGAGTCTCTAATAAGGCAACAGGAGAACCTGCAATTAAAAAAAGAAAAAAAGAAAAAGGAAAAAAGAACGGTTGGTTTGGGAAAGAGAAATCATGTAGAGGAAGTCTAGTCTAGTGTCAAATGTTCAACACAACACAACACAGGAAAAAAAAAGAAATAGGTCAAGAATGTAGGCCTGCAACTTGAGGAGAAATACAATTATTCTCTTGATGTAAATACCATTAGAAAGCATGAGGTGTAAAATGACAACTAGGTAGACATAAATTACGTTAAACGTGTATGTTTTCAACAGTGTCATAGTTTAAGAAGCTTCTTTGGGACCACTGTTTACCTTCAGACAATGCGAGGCTTTCATGTCGATGGCACTGGCTTGACTGACACTGAGGCAATAGGAATGTTTCGGAGTGGTGGCTGTGGGTTACTAAAGAAATAGGTCTGAAAAAAAAACAAGCAAATAAGGCAAAAGTACCTGATAAGAAGCATTAACTTTTAAAAGAAACAACTAAGCAATTCAGACCTAAAGTTAAGAATGCAGGAACTGTTCTGTGTTCCCATCGATCTTGGTCACCCTTCAGATACAAGCCAACTATACTTTGTGGACCAATTAAATAGATGTGTAAACATGTGATACTCCTCTGAAGCTGATAACATTCACATTAACAATTGCACTAACAGCCTGTTCTAACACGCGTTGGCAAATGCAGGCAAAGTTTCCATTGAAGGGTCTCTCCCAGTGGGGATTAACTTGATACTATCGGGTGCTTTAATTTCCCACAAACACAAAGAGTGAGCCACGCGAAAATGGTGTGTAATGTAGTCTGTGACTGACATAGACAGGCTGGGTCAAAGCTTAGCCATGCTGAGATCACTGAGGACAAATTAGAGTGAGTCAATCATTGTTATCCACACCAAGATGGAGAGGCAGCGAGAATTAACAGGTATCCTATTTCTGGATCCAGACCCCCCCCCCCCCATATCTTGAAGTGTTTTTTTTTCTTCTTCAATAAAAACGTAATCAAGAATTATTACCTTACAACCTACGGCCAGAAGGGCGTTCAACAAGACAATGGCTGAGACGATTGCAACAATGACTTTGGGGTGGTCGTCCCTGACTGCAGGCCAGAAAGTTATCACTAAGACTGAGCCGGAGAGGCAGAGCGCCACCACGATGGAGCACCATCTGAACCATTCGTATGGGAGGATCCACAAGACCTTAATTGGAAATTTTACAAATTATACACAATTTAAAATAAACGTTTTCATGATAAGAAAAATAAAATAGGGATGCACAATAATACTGGAATACCACTGGTATCTGCTGATAACGTTTTTTAAATTAAAGTATGTTGGGAAGTCTAATTGGTTGACAGGCACCAATACACCAAAACTAAAGCTCAAAAGGACAAAGATAAAGTCAAATAACAGGATTGTCATTTTAGGATCAAGTGCCAAAATTATTATGAGAGAAACAAAATTGTTCCTTTCCTCTGTTTCACTGCAAATTTTGACTGTGTTAATCAAAGTACAAATGATAATACTGTATGTCAGTTCTACAGCAGAAGAAGTTTGATTGCTATGTAACTGTAATAGCATCACAAATCTGTCCAAAGCTGGCTGAAAAATATTGGCTTATTAAATATCAGCAGAAAAAAAAACAAACAGGATACGCCAGACAAAATATGACATTTGCAACAGTCAAGATTATTTAGGATATACAGTAACCATACTACAACAGGATAGGGCATAATGTACGTTTTTGTATCATTAAACACAGTTTTGTAAATTGTTTAAAATTGATTATTTAATCAAATTTCATAGCAAATTGTAAAATATTAAACCTTCAAAATGAAGTTGATGTAATAAAAAGGTGATGTGTAAATCTAAACACATTTTGTTGCAGAGCAGTATGATCCTTAACATTTGTTATGTTTTGTATTTTGCGTTTAAATTCGAGGGCTTACCACTGCAGGTATGTAGATTGAAAGAGAATATCCATACACACAGACAATCTCCATAAATGAGAATGACACCAAGTTCAGGATCTTATTGCTTCTCCACAGCAGCAAACCCCAAAGAGCAAGAGGCACGAAGCAGGCGTAGCTGAAGATTGCTGTAGCAGCTATGGTCACTAAGGAACATGACAGATTCACAGACAAACAATTCAATTTGTTCTTTTTCCCCACTCCTATTTATTAAGAGCCAGGGTTAATGCCATTTTACTTACCTTTTCCAAATTCTGGGGTGTATTTATAATTTGAGTTGCCGAAGTTGAATACAAAGTTTGATATGTTTCCACTAATGGCAACAGCAAACACAAGAGTGGTGCAAATCCAGAATGGTCCTGAAAACAAAGCTATGAATCAACACTCCATAATGTTGGCAACAAAACAGCCATTTAAACAACCATTACAAATCTGACCATCAATACAGAACAGAAACCTTTGTCTTTCTAATTAATAATAATAATAATAATAATAATAATAATAATAATATAATAATAATAACAACAACAATAATAATAAAATATTAAATCCCTAATGTTATAACCACTTACCATAAAGATCAGGATTTTTTCGAAGATAAACTTGGATGAAGTTCTTTCCAGGCCATGGCAGCACTGATCCAATGATCCTCTCCTTCACCTGAGGATTTAAAAAACCAAAAAACATCATTCAACTGTCTTATTTGTTTTTAATTATTTTACTTTTAAATACAAGTTGTGACACTAAGTGAGGGTTAATAATAATTTTTGAAAGTATTACATGATGAGTCTCGACGTCAAAAAATCTTTGATAATACTCAAAGGTCCAGAAAGGGGCAGTCTTCTTTTGTCCTGAAAGAAGCTGTAAAAGGGAGGTTAAAAAGGTGATACAATGTTCAATGTACTAACTGTAATGATTTAATAGTAAGTAAACATTATTTTTGTCAATGAGTTCAAGTCTTGGCCTGACCTCTGCTTTGTCATCAGTGCCCAGTGAGTCTTCATCATCAGCATATGGAGCAAAACCGGGAGCGTTTCTTTGTTTCTGGGACTTTGGATCCTCATCCCCGATGCTAATGGTGACTGCATCTTTATTGGCTTCCAAAAGATTTCCTGCTTCTTCAAATTCTAATTTAACAGGTGAAAAGAAAAATATTAAGCAATGCAGACAAAGAAACAGCAAGAAATGTCTAAAAAAAAAAGTTGACATAGATTATCTAATTAATAAATATATTTAGGTAAAAGTAATTCAAACACAGCATGTGAAATGCTAAGATTGAGAAATTAGTATTTCAATAGGCCATACCAACATAGCTTAACAAATGCAGGTCTTTGCTGAACTGAACTGACCTATCCCCTACTGAAAACAATTGACGTCGTTTGCATATTAGAAACATTTGACAAAGGACGTGTTGAACAGAGCAGTTGAACAGCTTAGATCCTGTCATGCCGACATAGGACTTCAATGACAGCAACTGATGCGTTCAGTTCACATACATTTATAAAAGAAAAACTGAAAAATTAAAAAAGGTAAAGACAAAGTTGATCCAATACATGAAAAAAAATATTCTGTCAGTGTTTTGATGGCATCAAATTGAACAGGTACATTGCATAACTATTACCAGTGTTTGATTGTAATGAGTCCCAAATAGAAAATACCCCATCAAATAGTATCTACAAAATATTTCAACCACACAAAATTTACACTTCCTTGGAAAGATGACTACATCAATAATAATAAAAAAAACAATCTTCAACTTCTATCTCCGGCAGTAAAAGTCTAGGTGGTCTTAATTTTCTGACTTTTACAAATATTGTAAGTACTTTTAAAGCTAATTCTTTATGGGTTTTCATCCAATATAATACATTTCGTTTTAGTTAGTGGCCTTTCCTACCTTTTAAAGTGCAATGTTTCTCCTTGTAAACAATCAATTGCTCTGAAAGTTTCAACAGTGTCTTCTTGCCACTTTGATGGATTAAATAAAGTTTTGCGTACATAATAATCATAGAAAGCATTGCATAAATTAAAAATGCACCTCCCAGCATTATTCGCTCTTTGGTGATGATTTTAATTAGCTTAACCGTTGAAATGTAAGTTAAACTGAAGCACAGATTTTTTTAAGTTTGAGATTAAACAAATTATTTCCACAAACACACAAAACTTGTGGAAGACAACTCACCCCGGAACTCAAATGGATCACTGTCCGACGCCATTCCTCTCTCAACGATGTTTTTCCCACAATACTCTGCTGGCACTTAAACGTACTGCACAGAAGCAACCACTCAATCTTAAAGGACTACTTTTTAATACATTTTCCATGTAAGGTAGTTTAATGTAACCTTTACTAATTTTGGGAAAGAGTTCACTTAAAGTTAGCTAGCTAACAAGTACCAACTTCAAACATTATCGGAAACGAGGCAATTACTTTCTAAGTTAAACTAGACTATTGCAAAAAGATAAAGAATACTGCACATATTAAAAAATCAAATCAAATAGCCGTTGGCATAGTCAAACGCAACCTTACCGAGTCTGCCAACAAAACGCCCAATATGTATTTGATTAAGCTAGGTTAGCCGGATTGCAGCAGGATGTGACAGCCATGTAAACAAGTCCTGTTCCTGTTACTGACCATTCTTCAAAGTAAGGATTTCATCATTTTAAATCAAGAATATATTGAACGGGTCTGGGTGATGTTAATTATAATTTCTGTAAAGATAATTACTATATAAATTATTTGAACTTAAGAATAATTATCGATACGTATTGATCAATAATTAACCATCAATTTTTGATGGACTCTTAGTTTGAAATTAGCTAGCAAAGAGCGGCATTGCACTGTGGGCCAACCGGGGAGAGCTTCACATACTTTGATTTAAGGACGTTGTAGATTTAGATATTTGCTGTAAAATGAGCACCATGACGTGAACAGATAGTCAACATAAATTAGTTAATTTGACAATTTTGGATTGGTTTTCATCGAGGTCCTTTCTCTAGGTAGAGGATTCAATCAGCGCTCTCATGAGTTTGTGTTACGCTTAAACGCAAGCTCATGAAACCTCTGCCATGGATAACAGCACGATTTATGTCCGAGAAAAAGGCACCCTTCGCCGGGTCGGTGACATTATCCTGGCACAACCAAAACCGGCGTCGTCATGCCGAAGGACAAATCCGTTTTTGCTTAAGAAAGAGCATTACATATTCACGTACAATGAAGAAGGAAGTCTGAGATACACCACCAAATCCCTCTTTGATATAACTCTGTTGTTTGTTGCTGACAACATCCACCATGTGGACTCTCTGGTTGGCTTCCCAGAGCAAATCGGCGATAAACTGTTTGTAGCAGCAGAGGAGAGTCGTGTGTTCTTAAACCCAAATATTTCTCCAAAAGTCCTTAAGTTATTCAATGATGCATATGGGGAGATGGTGCTTGGATCTCTTTGCCTAAGAAATAGGTCAGTGAGGTTATGCCTCCTCCACAACTGTCTCCTTCACTGTTTTTTTTTTTTTTTTTTTGCAATTACCAGCAGCATTTATTGTCCCTCTTTCATTTATGCAGGTTTCCACTCCTGCATGAGCGACTGGAGGAGATAAGAACATTTCATGGTTTGAAGTCTCTGGATTTGTTTGGCTGCAAACTGGGTGATAATCATGAGCTTTTCCAGCATCTGACATCCACCTCGTTGGCAAGGTAAGACTGAAGATAAGAGAAGAATTTCAGAAAGAAAAAATGCTATTAACCTTTGCTGCCTTTTCTCCTCAGCAGTCTCATTCAGCTTTTCCTTGGTGGCAACAGTCTGTCGGATGCTGGCCTACAAAGACTGACAGCACCTATCCGGATGATGCGGAAGGGACTGGACTGTCTTCAGCTCCTGGATGTTTCATGTTAGTGGCTTCCATGTGGCACAAATAGTACTTCCTCCAGATTTAAAGCAGCTGTAACTGTTTATCTCTTTCTTATACAGACAATCCCCTCTCAGAGAAGGCTATCAGATACCTCACATGCCTGCCAAAGCTTGAAAAGCTTGATGCATCTGGGACTAATATGAAGGTAAGACAGTTAAGGTGTCATACAACATTTGGCTGTAACTTACTTTTATGATCCTACTAATTAAGTGTTATTTATACATGCAGTTTGGCACAAAATTAAAGGCAACCATGTGGAGCTTGTTGGGTCTAATTCATTCTGAAAAACCACTGGATACCTTTGATCACTCAGGATGCAAAACAGAGGGTTGGGCGGAGCAGGTAAATATTTTCTGAATTCTATAAAATTTGTTTCAAGTTGGGATCATATGAAATAACACTTGAGTTATTTTAAGGTTGTGAATCAGTGGGAAATTAATGGCTCACAAATGCCAAAGCAGAAGAAAATGGAAGACTCGAGGCTAGCGGCACTTCGGTTTTGTAAGTGTATTACAATTTACATTATGCTATTTATATACACACACAAAAAAACAAGTGCATTTTTTTTCCTGTAGTTGGCAGGCAGAAGTTTATCAGAGATGTTCTGAACACAGTCCCGCTTGTTGGTGATGGTGATGGTGTGGCAGCTAGGAGTGAGAAACTCCATTTCTACAGACCTGCAGCAATCAACCATGTAACAGAGATTCCGTCCACAACAAACTGTCACGTGAAGTCTCTCTGCTATAACGTCAAAAAGAGGAAGCATGATCCAGGAAAGGATGATGCGCCACATCAAACCCCTCCAACAAAACGTCCTTCTCCGTTAGCTCTTACTGCAGAGGACATAGACTTGTTGAACAGCTACTAAGGTATGCACCCAAGCAGGATTCCTTAAAGAGAAAGTGTGGTTGCATTTAGCTACTTAATAACGAGGATAATTTTGGAATGGTTTGCACTTGTGTTCTGTAGAAAGTCTTTTGCTGTGACACTGTTAATATGTTCTCTTTATAAATAAAGTTTTGCCTTTAGTTTGTTTTTGCAGATGGAAACATAGTCAAACATGTATATGTATATATATATATATAGATATATAGTCATCGCTAAAACTGACTCCATGATGATCAAATGTTTGAGTCAGTAATTATGGCTACAGTAAAAGGGGGTAAAGGGGCAAATGGACAAAGCTGTGCATCTTTATGCAAAGACCTAATTTTGTACAGTTGTAGAAGAGTAGAAAGAAATGGACAATGAACACTCATCACCAGAATTTTTCCAGAACAATTGGTTGCAAGAAATAACATTAAACAATTTGATATGTGTTAATGGTTTCAGCAGGCAGTGTCTCCTCGTCATCCTCTTCCTCCTGTGATGGAGATTAGCCTCAGTCTATTATCTAAAATAAAGAAAAATCTGGATATTAGGTAGGAGGACATGTACTCTATGCGTTAAAACAGTATGTTTGGAAGTTAACATCCCTAGACTATTTCATATCAAGTATGAAAAAGAATGTAAAATTATAGTAATAGTTACATTTATTTTAAAAAATGCATATTTTTACTTCATTTCAGCCACATTAAACTAAGACTTGGTCCTATCCACCATTTTAACCCACATCCTCTAGTTGTACTAAAGCTAAATGTCCAGTCAGTGGACCAGTAGATTCCAACTTCCACATGGACTGCTGCAGCTCCTCCCTCCTTAGCGGCAGCCATGCTCCTTTTTACTGAAATACATATCTGTATTACCTAAATGCTTCAACTAGAACCTTGCACTACAATCAGGTAAAATACCTAACTTTTTGTCAGCAGTTGCCATGGTGAGTCCAGGTATTGGGACTCCATTGATGATGGCTTTTTTCTGTTGTTCCCAACTCTGGGTAAAGATACAAGTTGATTGAACCAATTCAAAGCAGCTGATCTGGAAGACAGTAGGTTAGCTCAGAGTAACAGGCCCCATGTGCTCAGTGACATAACACAGGAGATGCAGTGACCCCTGAAAAAGTCTCCCTAAATATGTAAACCCTTTCCTCTTCTACAATTCAAATACTTGAGTAAGCATATTCTTTTCTCTAACAAACCACAAAGTCAGCAACTATTTACAATGGCTTGGGTAAGAAAAAAAAATCATATTCAACAAGTCCATTCTTATTTATAATTTATTGTTATAAGAACACAGTGAAGCAGGAAATACTTACTGTATGTACCTTCACGATCAATAAAAATCAGAATTCTACTGTAAAATTCATTAACATCTTTATCACTGCAAAAGAAACATGAAAACAAAGAGCCTGCAGGATCATTATCTATCTTACCAACAGTAATTGTTTTTTTGGTGAAACCTGTACCACTTCAAGAACGATCCATTCAAAATATTTAAATCAAATAAGCACACCAGCAGAGCTCTAATGCCAACAAAAAAATAGCAAAAAAAAAAAAAAGGCCAGAAACCTTGATGCGCATGTTCCTAACTATACTGTAATGCCTCCATTATACAGAAATATAATTCCATATACCCACAGTTCGCATCAAAATGGAATATTGACATTTTTATCACCCCATACAAAAACCCATCAGTCCTGTGAAGACACCAAGCAGCACAGCCCTGAAACCAAAGGGAAGAAGTTAAATACAGATTATTCATGGAGAAGAAAAATCCCTTCTGGAGTTAAACTTTGGCTTCTAGATGTTGGACTGGCCCAGGTTCACTTTTGAAGGGAGCGGTCCTGCCTCCTCCTCCTCTTCCGGCCCTTTGGAGGTGATGATGAGCAGGGAGGATGCGGGGTATGGAGTCAGTTTCCGGTCCTTGATGTACTCCTCGTCACCATAAATGCTCAATTTCTGTATGTGGCGGGAAAGCATAGCATTTAGCCACTAACTTTCATGACTTTTTATAGAAGCAACATTCATCCTCTTATTAAGTAAAGAAAAAGTTAAATGTAAAAAAGTGAAGTGCTTTCATACGATAAAACCAATGAAACCTGACCACATTAAGATTTTCAAAATTTATGTTTATGTGCATGAGCATAATAGCAAAGTAAGCAATTTACAACAAAACCTAAAGAATTTAACTTTTTAAAATTATTTAATGCCTCTGGTTTTCCTCAGAAACAGTCTTCCAGGAAACCCACAAGTATTTAGAAGGACTGTCAGGTTTGATTGAGTCGAAGGATAAAGAATATTGCATGGCTTACTTCCGCAGGTACATATTGGTCCACAGCGGTTGCCACTGTGGCACAGCAGATCCAGATCAGAACCAATACAGACAGGATCAAGGTTGTGGTTAGGATCCACCCTGGCAGCCAAGGGCTCCTGGGAAGAAAAGAACAGTGATGCCACTGTAGTTCCAAAGAAAAAGAAATAATCCACCGAAATAAGCCACCGTTGAGATGCTATACGTGCAAACAAACCTTGAAAGACAGCTGAAGAGGTTGTATTCATCATCATAGCTGTGCTCACCCGTCATTTCTCTGTCTCTCTCTTGGATTAAAGTGCGATGATAATCTTTGTAAATCGGGCTGCTCAGCCCAGGAACTTGAAAACAAGAAATTTCACATTTATTTACATTTATTATGCCATTTTCAAAACGTATGAGGAAATGATTAAAGCATTTTGTGTTAAGTTTGTTATCCACTACACTGACACAATTAGCAAAGAGTTTTGTTTTATGTTATGATTTTCCTCGTACAACACAATAAACGTCTTTCAGATGAGACTTCCTAAAAATGTGTGTAGTTATCCTCATGTCTGCGCTTTATTCATTCATGTTCTTTTTAAATTGCACAAAAATAGAAAAGAATACATCTGGGAGTGCTTACAGCGCTTCTGAGGCTCTTCCTTTACATCTCTGTCCAGTTCAATCTGAGAGAAAATCTTGACTTGTGGTTCAGTCTGTAATGCAAGACAGGTTGCCAGGTTTTTGAATGTTCTGAATTATAATAGCATTTGAACAATGAAAAAAAATTGTGCTGTAGTGCTCCTGTTGCCATTACTGTACCTGGAAAATAACTACTTTTCCATCATCAGCCTGGAGGTAAAAAGTCCAAGTGGAAGTGATGAAGTAGTGGGCCTGACTCATTACATCATCCCAAAAACCTCTGACAAGTGTCAGGGGGTACAGAAGATGAATTCTGGGCACCATGGCCTCCAACTATGAGGGTGGGGAAAAAAGGAAATAGTGAGAGCATAGTTTTTCTGAGAGAGGTTTCCATCCACACTGACAGCTCAGAGGTGGTCATACCTGCTCATGCCTCTGCTCAGCAAACGGCAGCTGACTCTGGCAGCCCAGATTGCATGCATACTGCTCATCAGACTGGGTGTATGCCTCCCTACAAGCTGCAAAAGTTTTAAGTGCTGAGTTATAAAAATGGTAGAACTGGATTACAGACATGGGACAAAGGTTTTTAGCGCAACCACTCTCGTTAGTAAAATAATGATTGAACACATGTACACACTATAACTTTATAGCTATAGAGTATACAACTACTCTAATAACAGGTCTCATTTAAGACGCCTGGACAATATTCAGAAGGGAACAGGTGAAATGTTTATTGTATACCCTTACTCGATTCACATTCGGATTTGGTCTGATTCAAATCCTCGCTGTCACGAACAAACTGACAAATGGAGAACAGACGACAACCTCTCTGACAAGCATACAGCTCTTCTTCCTGAAAACAAACAAAAGGACCAGTTGAATGTTTGACAAGTAGCAACTGTGAAAAATTACACTTTCGACTTGAACACAAATTAAATATTATCCTGAACATAAAATACTTTGAGATTTCAGAAAAGATAAATGCAAAGGTAAACAATTTCGCTCTGCGAAGGCTAGCCGAAATTACTTAACCGAGTACTCACCCGTGGATACGTGTGCAAACTGTATGTCATTTCGCATGACTTATGACAGGACACTGTGTTTCCCAAAACACTATCAAACACATCTGACGATGCCAATGTACATGCAAGTAGCGCAGAGAGTCCAAAAATACGAGCAAAAGAGGAAAGCGTCCCCATTTTGTCTCTGAAAACCTAAACAAACAACACTCCCTCTCCTTGTCCTCCTTAATCAGGGTGTGTTATCGCGGGAAATAATCATCACGCGAGATCGTCTCGGAATGTTTTGCCACGTTCAAGTACTCATACACTGACGTAAATGCAAGCTTCCATCACCGGATCGAACCACAAATAATATGTTTTGTGTCAGAAACCCAAGTTTGGTGACTTGAAATTTATAGATAGACACATATTTCTTTTATAGTTTTAAATACTTGTCTTCATCTGCAGAGAAGTATCATTATGTGGGATTATATTTTACCAGAGCTGATTTTTACACATTCATACCAAACAGAAGTACAAAAGTAGTAATGAAAAATGTATATTTTTATAAGCCCATACTTACGTGATACATTGTTGCATAAAAGAACATAGTACAAAACATGACAGAGTCCCTCGTTTTTTAATAGGTCTATACTAACCCATTTATAGGCTATCTGGAAGTAAACATTTCCTTTGTAATTACAGCTTCTTTGTTTATGGGCAGGGTCACAGAGATGTAGATGAAAGTGTTTTGGTGGAAGTAGGCTTTGTGAAATGCTTATTAAAATGACTCTTTTTAAAACAGATTGGGCTGTGTCATTACAAAGATAAACAAAGATAAAGAAAAACATCCACATTTCTGAAAACGTTTTAAAAAAAAATCATATTCTTCTCAAGCAATCTCTCTTGAAAAAACAAAACAACAACTCTAGAATAGTTTTAATCAGTAAATATCCCCTCAACATAAACTTTTGTTTACAGGAGTTATATCCACAAAAAACAATGAGTATAAAATAATAAATAGGGTTTGCATATCAAATTGGACAACTATATTAAATCTAATTTCATTTGTTATTATGAAAATGACAACAATGGAATTATACTGTAAAATAATATCAAGATTTTTATTTATAAATTAATTTATGGTTTTGAGCTCTGGCCACATCCAAAATGTTCAATATTTCCTACTTTTTAGCTATCTTCTCTCGCTGTTTATTTCATACTGTACCTGAAAGTAACACTGCTATTGAAGCAACCTAGCTACCGTTTCTCCACCAAACAAATGATATATCTTCGTTTTAAGCGCACAGACAGGATATTTATCTACAGAGTGACAGCGAATGACTTGAATCAAGCTAGCCAATATGTTTAATATCCTCATATCAAATACTGGTAAGAGTTTGCCACGTTAGGTTTAACCAGGAAACAGCTAGCAATAGTTAGCAGTGGATAGCAGAGGCTCCTAACTTAAGCTAGCTAAGTCCCAGGTTGTCAAAAGTGATAAGTGTTGGTGTTTGAGGATGGACAAGTTTGTGGTTCGACTCCCAAAGGGCGATACCCTGACACAAAAAAAGAGTGACGAAAAAGTTTACAAACAGACGACAATTGAATCTCTACGGGTAAGCAATTTATTTATTTCCCTGAACTGAATATTTCATAGTATAGAGTGCGCAGAGCTAAACGCGTTTTGTGTTTCGTCTTCTCAAGAGAGTGGTCGTGATAGAGGACATCATGCGCTACAAATCCACGTTGGAGCTGCCAGAACAAAACAAGGACAACCTTCTCAGTGCCCTAACAGAGCTGGGCAAGAAGATCCCATCCAGGGAGGTGCTCAAGTCCACAAAAATAGGTACACAAAGGAAATTCATCAATAACTGAATGAATTGCATATTTCATGTGTGGCTGCACTGACCGTCCTGAATGTGTTTATATCACACAGTGTATTCCTTAAAAGAAAAAAAATGTCTAGGTGATGTGGCCCATTGTTCCTAAAAAATAAAATAACACATTGAAAAGTATAAAGTGAGCTGATGTTCTAAAATTGTAGTTATAGAGTTCATCTCTAATTTTTGAGATCATGGTCAGCTCCCAGCTGGGAGATATAACCCTTCCAGCGTGTCCTGGGTCTACCCTGAGGTCTCCTCATGGGTAAGACATGGCCAGAATACCTCCCGAGATAATTGAACTCCTCCACTTGGGGCAGGACCTAATTCCTGAGCTGGAGAGGACACTCCGCTCTTCTCCAGCTGAGGTCCATGGTGTCAGATTTGGATGTGCTTATTCCCATCCTGATGGCTTCACACTAAGTTGTGAATTCCTACAGTGAGAGCTGGAGATCACAGCCCAATGAAGCCAACAGAACCACATCATCATTACCCTCTTTTCATACAGATTTTTGCAATTGATTTGTTAAAAACATTTCTATGCATACTTTCATTGATTTGCTCTTTATATCTGGATTCTAGATGTATGCTTGCCTGATCCAGCACTGTTCCTATGAGTCAATTGGTGTGTTTTATGGCACAGTATGACATCTTTGCATCATTTTAGTGGAAACCTTATAGCAGGAGATAGTAAAAATGTATAAATAAGGCAAGATAAATCATAGCTTAGATCTGAGCTTTTACTGAGATTCTAATTCTGGGATGTAGATGTTATTTCTAAGGGAATATAACAACCCTCTTTTGGAGCTAGCATCATTCTAAAGTTATGGTCTGACCATGAAAATTCGGGTACTTGATTTTCACTTTAAATAGCTGAGAAAGGCACAGACAGCAATGTTATGGCTGTATTTATGTGCAGGCACTCCAGAATGCTTCTTTTAGTATGCAGACTGGGGATCACCTTATGGTGGGCTTAGCCTATTAGTTGAGAAAATACCTTCATCTGTCAGTGTCTGTTACACTTTACAGAGAGAAGTGATTGGCTTATCTTTCTCAGCGTTCTTTGCTGCATCTTAGGGGGGGGATTAGAGCCACCTCTGGGGACAAAGCTCATGTCGTTGCCCAGAAAAAAGGTTAAAAGATTTTGCTAGAATTAAATGAGTAATTGTTAAATTGCCATCTCATTTGTAGTACTAACTGCATTTTAAAGTGATCTGTTCAGTGGGGCTTGAGCAGGTCTGCACTAAATGATTACAGCTACATTTATCTGCTCTATGACAAGTTAGACATCAAACCAATTTTATTTAAAGGAGTTCAACACCTAATGAAAACTTTCCTTCAGGTCACACTGTCAACAAAATGCGAAAGCATTTGGACCCAGAGGTGAGCTCAATGGCAGCAAAGGTTTACACTGACTGGAGGACATTTATAGAGGAGAATTCCAATAAGCCTTCCATTGAAGTCCGCTCTGACAAGCAATCTGAAGGACTCCGGGGGAACGCAAGAAGACTGCTATCTGAAGCACTGGAGGTCAAGGTGAGAGAGCGTCTCAGTCGAGGTTCAGTGTAACAGGAAAAGCAATCATGTTGTGCTCATTCTGTACATTTTAATTTTATATAATATTTATCTGTCACTGCTTGGGATACTTGAGAAATGTTGATGATAAAAACTCATTATAAGGGGTTAAGCTGTTTTTTTATGTGGGGTCAGAGATAATGTAGCATCCAAAAAGCATAAACAATATATGGATTTGAACTTTTTATAGTGTAATAACTTGTTTTGTGCCTTATTTCCAGAGACATTAAGTGAAAATTCAGCATACATTACCACTTTTTAGCTCTTTATTTTATTACAATTTATATGGAAGTAGTAATGCAGAGGATAAATAAATAATGCAGCTCAATTTTTATTCACTGATTTATTCTGACTGTGTTTATGCCACATATTACTTTTATATATTTGTTTGGTTTGTCTTATTTTTTAATTTTCTGACACACAGGAGGATTCTGGTCTCATAGACAACATGGAGAGGGAAGTGTTTCACCAGAGCTCCCGATTGGTCAGCAGCTCATACAGACGGACTGTTAGAGCGCTGGTATTTGCCTTCAAACACAATCCCGAGATCAGAAGTCAGGTTAAGGACAATAAAATGTCAGTCAACCAGCTGGTGACTAAATACAAAAAATAATTCCTAATAATTTGACTGTGCTGCATGTTGGTTTTTAATGCATACTTTTTAAAAATGTTTTTTTCTATTTATTTTTTTTTTCTGTCAAGATATGGCACTTCAGTTGCTTCACATGGGTTTTTTTCTGTCAAACTGCACATAAATCGTTGGAAAGAATAATGTGAATGAGTAGAAAAAGTGTTGTAATAGGTTCCATGCTCTATTTTTATAATGTTGATGAAATTTTTTTGTATGAAATACAATTTAAAATGCAAAATATGATCATTTCCACATGGGAGTTCATTATTTGATACATATAGTAACCATACCCAAGAGTTACTCCATTTTCTCAGTCCTTGTCAGGGATATAAAGAAAAATAAAAACTTCACATCTTCACTTTAACAGATGTTATCACATAAGTTTAGTTTATAAGATGTTATTCAGAATCCTAAAGCTCTGGTCCAAATACTTTCTTGGTTCTAGTCTTATCTCAGGCAGAATCTTTTCTCCATCATACATTAGTGGGAGTGATGGGTTCAGTGTTTTCCCTAAACCCATTTAAACAATGCTCAGTGATGGAATTAATATTCAAACGATTGAAACCACTGTGGTGAACATATGTACCTTCTGAGACAAAGGCTGCCCAGTTTAGAAAGTAGTTATTTTATTTTATGTAATTATTTTATAAGAAAAAACTTGCAAACCTTTGAATTATCTGCACTGTTTTCACTTTCAAAGTCTTACTTTATGTATTGTGACAATGTAGTTATTTCATATCAGTTCATTTGCAAGGGTCCTTAAAAAAAAGAAAAAAGAATATGGCTAGCTAATTAAAGTGTTATATTTTGTTCCTTCAGTCAATCAAAGCTTTATTTCTGTAACACTTTTCATGAAGATAAATGTAGCTCAAAGTGCTTTACAAAATCTAAATTACAGAAAGAAATTGTGTCCGTTGCCTTAGGGCCACAACCCCCAACACATCTGACCCAGGTGCACATTAATAAAAAGAGCTGGAAATATCAGGTTTAGAAATATTTATTACTACAATAAATAAAACAGGACAGTGAAATAATTAAGGTCTTTAGGCAAGTGGTTCACAGGTGAAGACCGTTACAACAAAAAGGCGCCTCAATGTGCGCTGTAGTTATGGTTTTAAAAATTGATCAAAAGGTGTCTTTATGAAAACCTGAGCCCTCTGGAGGGCTTTTTAGTTTAAAGCAAGTCAGATAGGGAGAAAACCATTGCTTTAAAATTGTCAAAACTTCATGATTAATAATTTACTTTTGGAAAATAGATAATCGGTCATTCCTTTCATCACATATCTATGTAATAATGCCCAATAGTCATCTTATTTTCACTGTGAAATGCTCCACAATCCAGCAACTTTTGAAATCCACATCTTGAAGGTTTTTTATCTGTCAAAGATAATAATGTTGCTTTATTAACAATATCAACATCAAAGCAAATTATGAGAGGTTATGGCACTTATAAAAAGAAGCAATGGATTTCTGTTATAGTCACAAAAAATGCATAATTGGTCTTGTTTGTATTAAACATTACATAATGACATCATGGAGAATTATATAATTTTTTCACATATCTGACAACTTTAGTATTCAGTAAACCTACACAAGATTGTTATTTAGTTGCACAAATAAAATATATATTGAGTACTGCATAAAAATCAGCAAATGTTGTTTATATGTGTATTATCTTAAGAGTATGAATGTTTGATCCAAATTCAATCACAATCTTCAATCAAATTTTCTTCAGAGATGAAAAACTTCAAAGATTCAATACTACAATAGTAGCTGATGAGCTTTAATCAGCTTTCGGATTATAAAATGGGCTCAGATATTTTGACATAACTCCTGCCCCTTTCATGAAACAAAATCACTAAAGAAGCACCAGCCACACAATCGCTATCACCATGAGAATGACAGCCAGGACACATATGCTGATGAACACTATATCACTCAAGTCATGAGGCTCAGTCTCCGGCTCAGCTGCAGGGCCACCGCTGTCGTTGTCCGTCTGCTGGGCCTGCTCCTCCAGACGACGCTCCTCAGCCGAAATGATTGACACTGATGCTATCTTCCGCAGGGCATCGCACTGCACCTTGTACTCCTGCACATTTTGCTGTTTCCCATCAGAGAAATCGATGTAGAGCTTGTTTACAAGCATTGTGATGTTCCGGTGTTTCTGGAAAGGATCATTAGAGGCAAGTCAAACCACAGGCCAGCGTGCTTAACAACTTAATAATGGTAAATTGTTGCCAAGCATCTATACTAGTCACCTGGCTGGCAGTACCACAGTTGACAAACTGAGCAAGTATTTTATATGAAGTGGTCGTCAACTGCGCTGTACAGCTCGGGTTGCCCAGGTAGATTCTCTCACGGTCCAGCTGAGGTAGGGACTGCAGGGGTATCAGAATGGTAAACTCTGATCTCGTGCAGCTAACGTTTACAGGCACCACTGGCAAAAAGACAGTTTCATCTTATAAGGAGCAGTTGCGAATGATTGGGAGAGAGTTGTTTGCATAGATGAATGTGGTTATGCCAAATGCAAATTTAGCTGGGATTTAGTCTTTACACTGCAAACAGTAGGTAGTGTGTATTTTACATCTGCAGCGCCAGCAGGATGATAACAGCCCAATAGCTCTTGTCACAAAAGTGCGATACAAGTAAAGTTTTACATTCAGAAAATGGATCAGATGCCTGTTCGTTTACCTCCGAGATAAGAGGCGCTGAAGCCTCTGTGAGCTTCATTTCTGTCCGTGCTGAGAACCACCAGCAGCTTGTTTCCCTTTGAGATGAGAAAAGGCGGCTGCTCCCTCCCGCACCAGCGTCCCAGCAGGGCGTCCGTCTGGCTGTCCCCGTCGTAAACTGTCACAGAGTCATAGTCGCACTCATCTGTTAAACTGTTGCGGTCTTCCAAGTCCATGACAGGGAAGAAGAGTTTGATGCGGTATCCAGCTGCTAGTGTGATGCTCCAGTGGCAGTTGATGTTGTTTGGATAGATGTTGGGGAAATGTGGACTGCTAAAGTTGCCACTTACAGCTGACAAGACTTGCTGGCATTCACCTATTGGAGTAGAAAGCATGAATCATCTTCCCTGAGTATATTAGCTCTGCTGCTTGTTCACTTCATTACTCTCATTTTAGGATGCTGTTTAAAACAAGTCATGTTAAGTTGGTCAGTATGAAGAAAACGCTACCCACAGGTAAATATGCTTACAATGTAAATGGAAAATTAGAGCAAAATTCATGCTAGACATGCTAGACATAACTTTCATCCTGAAGCTTTAAAGATGCAGGTATGCAAGTTATATTACCTCTTAACACGAAGAGGCCGACTTTTTATGTTTTTATTAATCCTTTAAATCTTTTTTTCCTGTTGGTTTAGGCTCAGCTACAGTAGGTCAGATCTGTGAACTGCTGTTGAATCTGGAAGTTATCTTGCTGGACTGCTCACGGACTTTGGATTTGATGTTTGTGCCTATTTTATGTAAAAGACTGTTTTGGAGTGCAACTAAATTGCTTTGTTATTTAAGGAATTCAAAGGCATTGTTTTTGGTCTTTCACTTTTGTTCAGACCTCCAATATAACGTAATGAAGTAGTTTTATACTAACATCAGCCAAATTGCACATCCCATTGTTTTGTATTTTTAAAACCCAATTTTTTTATTCATTTAAATATTCCTTTACCTCTTTGGCAGTCTCTAGCAGTGTCTACTTTTGGTGATCACAATCTCTTATAAATCTGACAGGGTGAACAGTAAGTAGCCCTCTTGATAACCGAACAAAGCTTTTCCAGAGGTGAAACATAAACAGCAAAGTGGAATGAATATTAGTATGAATAACCACAAATGAATATTCTAACCTGAGTAATAGTAAGCCTTGAGTCCTCGTCCTCCAATGTTGAAGTCCGACTTGAAGACTACCAGAAGTTGGTTGGAAGTTGTTACCATGTTGGGAGGTTTATCTGTCCCGCAGTATTTGCCCATGTGGCGGTGGGTTATTGTTGGGCCATCAAATAGGGCAACAAAGTCAAAATTACATCCCTCATTGTTTTCCAGCTGAAAGTCCAAAAACACCAACGTGACGACACTTGTGTTCGACACGTGAATGGTCCATGAGCAGTCGGCATTGTTGTTGTACTCCTGAGGGTAGCCTGGACTGGATATTACACCAGATAGTCCGGTCAGGACCCCGCCGCACATATCTAGAGAAGATATGAGAAAAGCTTTGAGTTTTCCTTTGGAGAAGGGCAGTTAGTGATTTTAAGAGAAGTATTCAGGAAACTGGTGACAGCAAAGGTGGTCCTGCAACACTGTTTCATGACTGAACAGATGTCAGACAGAAATGCTTCAGGAATGATAGTATTAGCCCATCAGTATGTCCTTTACTGCCGTTTTTGTAAAAATACAACTGGGCCCATCATTACTGAAATCTTATATGATGTACTACATGTTTAATTTTAGAGATTATATGACCCGATTGTTTTTCCTTGCTCACAATCTCAACAGTCTATGTAATGGCTACTAAACATTTTGCATGTGTTGACTGTGTTTTCTGACCCGTCTTCCTCAATATCCAGGTCTTTAAGGCTGGAACAGTTTAGTCTGCTGGATACTTCCATGGTTGGTGCTCACTGGGACCACCTTGGTTAAATGTTTGCTGTAGCCATGTCGTCCAAAGTTGCCACAAAACTTCTCAGATTTACATGGTCTTAATAGGGATTCTTGAAAAAATAGACTGCATTATAATTCTTTAAGAAAACACATGGCTCTTCCTTGATTGGAAAAACTAGAATTATGGCAGAATTTGACAAAGAACAGTGAGCTGAAACATACTACAGCGGTCATTAGTTATCAGGGAATGATAAGATTTTGAAGTCCAGAGCTGAATACTGTCAAGTGTCTCTTAAAAAAAAACCTAAAAGAAGAAATTAATAGATTTGATCTTAACTTTTTATTGTTACCACAGCCTTTATGTAACCCCGGTAACCTGCTAAGTTCATGTTGATGTTTAACATTCATTGTGAAAAAAATCTGAAGTTTTGTTTACCATATAACTCCTGGTTTCATCAGCACCAAACTTGACAAGATGTGCCTGGTCGCTCTCAAAATAATATTTTGCTGAGGTTAAGGCCAAAAAGTTTTAGCTCAAATCTGTGAGGTGAACTGTTACCAATGGCCAGACAAAGTCAGCAAAAGGTCCAACTCTTAGCCAACCTCTCTCGGTCATAATGCATTAAATACAACAAGTTACCTTTCCTGTAGCCAACATTGAAGCCTCTGTGGGAAACATAGCGGTCTGAATGAAAGATGATAGACATGACGTTCCACGAGGAGGTGAACTGAGGCGGAGAGATGTCACCACAAAACGTCCCAAGGAGGTTCCCTTCATCCTCAGATATGCCATTGTATATTTTGATGTAGTCGTAAGCACAGCTTGTGTGGTATTCTAGCTCAAAATGGTGAAAGGTGAGGAGGACGGAGGAGCCCTCGGCCACCACGATTAGCCAGGAACATTCAATGTTGTAGGGATATGGGCCAGGGAAGTTTGGACTGGATATATTACCAGACGGAGCAGAGAGGATTCCTCCACATTTGAGACCTTATAATAACAGAAAAACAGAATGGTTCATTTAGCCCAGGAGCAAGAGATAGAAGCTATTGCTCATCCTTGACTTATTTATTTGACTATTTCATTCCAGCAAATACAGCCCATGAAAGTGTAATACCTGCTGACAGGGAAAAACTAAAGTCAAACATTCTCTGGAAATACAGCAGCCAAGAAATGAACCACTCCTATTAAGATAACAAATGGCAAACTCACCTTTTTTAGAAGCGGCCTTGTCAACAAGCAGTAGTAAATGAGTCAATATAGCCACCCTGAGGCACATTTTTTTCTTTATTGTGGATTTGGCTTTTGTCACACCTCACCTGCGGTTCCAGCGGAGACACGAAACAGCAATGTCACAGCGAACAGCCTTGAGGAAATAGGACTTTGAAAAATTCATCCACAGCCTGAACGAGCAACCTGATACTTGCCTACGGGCCTGGCTTTGCCCTCTTTGCTAAATTTTAATGACCGATATCCAATGAGCATGAGAGGCTTGTCAGGACACTGTTTGGAAAGATGTTATACATTTTTAATGTTGGTAACACGCATGCAAACACACACTGAACACCAGCTGTGAGCGGTGTTGATAAAAACAGAGAGAGACCTCTAATTATATGTTTAACAAGAGAACAAAAAGATCTCAGGACATGTGAGGTGACAGAGAAAAGCACATCGCTAAGCTTTTTTTTCATAACGGCTGCTTTGGCATGCTTTTATATTTGAATGTACTTTTGAATGTTAGAAAAGTTGAGATAATAATCTAATTACCACAGAGGCCTTTAGACGCAGGTAGAAAACTACCACATATACAAGTAACCCAAGTATTCATTACTGTAAGTTGTGTAAATTAATCTTTTAATGCTCAGCCATCTTTTCATATGGATATACATTTTACACTTGACCTAATTTTTTATCTGATTAAATCCAAATTTGAGTTATCTTTTATTTAGATTTTTTAAAATATACAGAAGTTCCCACATTATGATTGATACACAGGGTCATCTATCAATTAAAATAATTATTATAATAATAATTCTGCTAATTATGGTTTTAGCATAGAAGCAGAAAGCAGAAGCTCACATACAGAGATCCTCTGTATTTGCCAAAGGCCGATCATATACCCTCCTGTTTAGTCAGACTTATAGCTGAACCTGCACAGAGGCATGTGTACAGTGATCCTAACTGAATGGAGTGTGAAACAAACTGTTTGTTGTACAAAGCTTATTCTGCAAATTAATGTTTGCTATACAAGCAGTGATGAGACTGCAGGGACTGCTTAGTGAACTTTTGTAATACATACGCAAACCTGCTAGATGGTGCTGTTACGCTGTGAAAACACAATTAAATTCACCGCAGACGTTGCAGTTATCCTGCCAGGCTCCCAGCTAAATAAATAAGAATGAGATTAAAATCAGTCAAGTGTTTTTGTTTTTTTCTTTTCCCTTTTCTTCTTTTTCTCGCACAGCGGTTCATGAGACTAAAATGAACTGCCTTGTCTTTGAATTTTAATTCTGTCCTCTCCTAAAGCTTGTTATTGTTCAAGGATGTGGGTATTGGGCAGGGCTGCAATGTGTTCCACAAAGATATCGGGTGTTTAGAGCAGTTTAATCACCTATTAGCAAATTAATGCTCAAATAACATATAAGGCTGAAACATAAGGGGAAGTTTTTAGTTAATTGCGGATGCTTGACCAGGACAGTGCTCTTAGTTTTGTCTAATGATTTAGGCAAAAGCTTAAAAGTTCAGTCTAAAATGATATTCAGGATGATAAAAACAACAAAAATCTGTTGATAAAGTGAAAAGCTTTTTGTTGTTGTTTGGCAGGTGCTGTAAATGGAAAGAATTGACAGCCATTACATCTGGCAGCTTAGAATCAGACAAAAAAAAAGTTGGATGAAGTGAGTGTCAGTGTTTGTGGTGAAATGTAATCTGCTTTAAAACATATTTTGCCCACATCCACTCAGATCATGTTAGGTTTGGCTCTGAGACTCCAGCATACGTATTGTCTGATGGTGCAACTGCTTGTTCTGATGAATATGCTATGAGGGGGATATAGAATCGTAAATGTCACAGAACAATAAAAACAATAAAAAGTTCATGTTTCTGGGACCGACTGCAGCTTGGGAGAAAATCTCTGGTTAGCATGGCATGGATCCTGTTTTTCCAGACATATATCGGCGTTAAAGATGTCCTCGTACCATCTTATGTCAAAAGTTGCATAAGTGTTCTTTTAACCCCCCCACCATGTTGTTTTTCCTTTCTTTTTTTAATTGCAGCAGATTGTGTGGATGTCCGAGTCCTTCTTCAGCTGCTAGAAGCTTGTCTGGCTCTAAGACTTCTAATATTGCCTTCCTGCCAGACATGTTGTTTTTCTCCCCTCCCATTCAGGGTTTTTGTTAACAATACTACCTTCTCTATACCAAGGACAATATTGTTATGTCATTGCACTGCCAATTCAGGGAGCTCACAGATTGGATTATAGGCCATAATGAGCTCAGCCTCTCTCTATAGTTATGAAGATAATGAAATCTGTTATTCGAGTTAGGAGGAGAGGGGAGAAAAGAGCTACTTTCATTGGCAAGTGCTGCTGTGCTGCCTTCCCTAAGCAGATAAAATATGATTGTTTTGTTAATGCATTTTTGGTGGTTTATTTTTACAACTTTAATTACTTATAACAAAAAATAAAGAGTTATTGTTAATGTTTGTTGGCTTAGATGTTAAAGAAATTGAAGTTTAAATAGCCTTCTGGTCTTATAGTGGAAGAAATGCATGACAAGTTAGTTTGATCTATCTATCTATCTATCTATCTATCTATCTATCTATCTATCTATCTATCTATCTATCTATCTATCTATCTATCTATCTATCTATCTATCTATCTATCTATCTATCTATCTA
>JAVQJG010024448.1:0-15169 GCA_036024015.1 Craterocephalus amniculus
GAAACAAATATCTCAGGGAAGGATCCAAATCTCCAAAAAGTACCATAGGTGTCCAGTACACCTCAGTTTACATCAAAATTAAGGCCCCACTTGCAAAAAAGTGGACTTCTTCTTTAATAGATTTGTTTTGATATTGATTTAAATGCTTTGATTCAGTAAGAAGTCACAGTGCCAACCAACGGTTGTTGCAGAGCATTTGCTTGATGTCGGTGACAGTTGCTGCACAGGCTTGTGTTACTGCAGTACTTTATTTTTACCTGACAGCTTACGAAAGGCCTTACTCTTGTCCATTTCTTGTGTTCTGGATTTACGCAAACATCAGCTTTTAAAGCTGAATGAGCTGACTAAACGCTGCTGCTTGCCGTTTGGGCTAGTGCAACCTCCGTCCAGACAACGTGAATAACA
The DNA here is from genome assembly GCA_036024015.1 of Craterocephalus amniculus. Taxonomy (NCBI): domain Eukaryota; kingdom Metazoa; phylum Chordata; class Actinopteri; order Atheriniformes; family Atherinidae; genus Craterocephalus; species Craterocephalus amniculus. Next base: position 406 of record JAVQJG010024448.1, read on the forward strand.
CACACAGCGCTCTCAGCGTGTCAGGAAGTGAATTGTTTCAGAGGATTCGCTGTGTCAATAATTGAATTGGGTGGGAAAATATTGCAATACATCGATTAATCAATATTTTTAGCCACCCATGTCACATTCTGCATATATCAAATAGCAAGGCTGATAGTAACAGAATCAGGGCTCTTCACTTTGTGGTCCAGACATTTCTGGTTCTGGCACCAGCTCTGTTCTGAAGTACAAGAACCTCTGTGCTTTCTGGAGAACCAGGCAACGTTCACACCACTTTAACCAGAACAAAAAGTAGGAAAAGTAGGACCCCCCCTTCGTTACTGACACACACTTATAAGATCCCACAGGTTAAATCTTGGCTGGAACATTGCAACATTTTGAAACTCTGATTTTTTTTTTCAATTTTCATTGGAGATTTGCCGTCGTCCTTGAGATCCCTGTCATGCTGCATGACCCACTGTCAGACAGATGGCTGTTGAACAGATGGCCTCACATCTCACTCCAAAACCTTTGACATACAGAGTTCATGGTCGGTTCGACTGCAAGGTGCCAATGTCCCGGTTCCTCCTGGCAAACCTTCCAAACAAGACTTACTTTTTAAATCTTTTTCTGATTGTGCTAATATGAACTTTAACATCCTTACTGATCCCTCTAGAGTCTGAGATGTAGCTCTTGGCATTTTTGCAGTTTCTGTAAACATTGTGTAGTTTGACCTTGGAATGAACTCATGTGAAGAATGGCAACTGTGCAACTCCTCAATAATATTTCCCACTGTGGAATGATGTTCTCACTTTTCTATGATCATTGCTAATTTCTTCCATCACTGGCATCATGTAAACAAACCAGTTCCACATCTACAAACCCCCACACACACATGCAAATGCCACAGGCGAGGTTAAAACCCTCTTCGTAATAATCAAAAGACACAACAGTATCTTCTCATAATGAAAAATAATAAAAAAATCAATTAAATTCCTAAGTGTCCAGGTAAACGGGGTAATATCTACAACATTTTCAGTCTAGATGTCATTTAAATTTCTGTCTCAAAACAACTCACTTGTTCAGACTTGTTATCAGCTGGTTGCTAACAGTGCTTCAGACCAATTTCTCTCTTTTTTTTGGTAGTGCAGGGGATGAGGATGGCAACATCACAGAAGCTGAACATTAAGAAGCTGAATGGGAGGCAGACAAGGTTTCCGTGGCGACTGCTCCGTGTAACCCAGAAACTCCAGTGGCCACACTGCTGTGATTGGCATGCAGCATTGTGCTCCTGCAAAGCGGCCTCTTTCTGTGCGCTCGTGTTTACAGTGCTGAGAACACAGCCAGCAGGTTCCAACCACTATTTCATTGTCCCAACTCTGAATTAAGGGGGGGGGAAATATCACAGGCATTCACAGGCGCTTTTCAGTTCAGAGGAGAAAAGCTTTGGATTTTGACTCTATTCATCTTGCTTTCTCTCAGAGGTGCAGACTGCCAGTTTAGAGAAATGACAACAAGGCAGTGCAGCACTTATTTATAATTATGTTTTGTTGTGCTGTATTCTTAAACAGAAAAGGATTAATAAACTTCTTTAGCAAAGAACTGAAGAGCTGGAAAGTGGCAGCGCTGACTATGTCAATAACTAAACAATCCCAACTTCAAACTTCAGATGTCAGAAATAGTTTTATAGGGATGACAAAGCAGGCTTAGCCTTGCAGCTCTATAGCTCCAAACAGACAATATATTGGTTTATCTGAACTGAACTGCCATTTTACTTCTTTTTTTTTTTTTACATAATTTCTGATTTAAATGCTGTTTTTTAATGAGTTTGTCATAAAGAAAACTGAATGAATGAAATCAAAATCTTAATTTTCTTTCAATGTAAACAACAGTGAACACTGATTCTTTATATTGTTCTATATGTTTTTTTATTAACAGCAGTTTGCACATGATGGTAATTTTGGGTCTATTTTAATATCAAAATTATTACATGTAATCATGTATACAAACTGTGATGCAAAAGCTTAAAAAAATAAAAAATAAAAAAAATTATTCATACCTCAAATTCTCCTTTTGTGTACTTGGCATCAGGAACACTAACAATTTCATCATCAGCAAACTCAGGAAAACCCTAAAGAGGGAAGTCAAGTATTAGTGAAAATGGTTTCAAAAGACTGAAATCTTTTTAAAAATCCCACAGAACACTTAAAGAAGTTGCTTACATTGAAGTGCCAAAGAGTCAAAACCCCGACAACCATGGCGGTCGTGGTCCTGCCTTTGCCATTAGAGCAATTAAAGACGAATGCAGAGTGCGAATCCTCTGCCAGAGTGCTCTTCATGGCCTCCATAAGTTTGTCGAAATCCTGACAACATCAAACCCAAAAAATTATCAGGAGAAAGTACAAAATCTCAACTACAACATTTTTTCCATTAAGCCCATTTTTAACTTGGTTTTTCATGCATTTTTCACAAAATAATATAAGAATAAAATCAATCCTACACTAAATTAGCTAGACAAACACTTAAAAACAAATAACTACACAAAAAAGGGAATTAAAAGTGCAAATAGTTGTAAAAAAAAACACAATAAAATCATTAACTTATTCAACTTGCCCATGACCAGGCAGTAACCTCAGTACATTATTATAAATCAACCACTAGAGGGAGCACAAGGCTGCAATATCATCAACTCAATTCAAGAAAACCATCCACAAACACAGCTCTCTCTGCATCAAGCATCCGGTTTTTTGCACTGGTGTGTGTGTGTGTGAATGCATCCTTCTATGCCATTACCTCCTCCCTGGGTGCGCTACACTCTGGAAGAGGGATGCGTTTGTACACAAGTCCCTGGTGGGAACTTTTGTGCTGGTTGAAGATCTCTTGAACTGTGGAGCAGCTTTTGAACATCTTCATCTGTTTTTCCTGCTCCAGCGTCACCTCCAGCCATTTCTGAGCCCGTAGAAGCTCCTCCTTCAAGGACATCTCCAATTTCTAAAGACCAGAAGGAGACACCGAAACACTTTCATTTTTAAAGTTTGAAACAAAACCAAAATTTCTTTCTGGGCATTCGTTGTTATGGAAGCTATTAAAAGAGCCAGAAACATCCTTTTTTTTACCTCTAGCAGCTGTGGGTCACATGTTGGGATAGAGATGTGCTGGTCAAGGAATGAGGGTTCCCTTGGAGAGAAAATCTGTCCATTTCCTTCAAGCACCAACTCCTCCTGCAGGTTGACCCACAACACGTGGCTATGCTTCCTCTTTTCATCTGTCAGATGGGCCAAAACTGCTCCGGTAGCCTGCACAGAGCACGTTGATGATTAAGGCAAAGAGCTGGAAATCCAGCTGGAGCATCCTTCAGTGGGCATGTGAGTCTCCATAAAATAACAGTGAGTCATTGTGAGTCTGCTTGGACTCATGAATATTGCTGAGCGCATATCGATGATCACTGCAAAATTCTCAGTTTAATGTAGAAATAATAACAGGGATGAATAAAACCAGTCTTACACAAATCAAACTAATAATTACACTGAAATTGCTGAGAAGCCCAGTAATTAATGTCCCTGTTTTCTGTCAAGATGGTAGCTGCAGTGGATTTTAAAAAAGAAGAAAAATTAAAATAAAAGTGTAAATCTTTAATCCTTTCAGTTCTGTCATGATTATATTTTAGATCTTCAGAAGGTTTCTTTTTGGCAAATTAGTAAGAGCATCAGTGTAAATTGGATTAAATATTCAATGACTGTGCTGCACCTCTGATGTGGGCTGAGCCATTCCATAAACAGGCATCTTGGGTACTCGTCTGAAGTTGGCAACCTTCATCTCTTTGACTGTGCTGAGCACGTCGGGAGCCAAGTACTCATCAGCAACCTGCTCAGACACAAGCAGTCATGCATTAATCATAACATGTAATGTGCAGCGCATGATGAGATTCAGATAAGAGCTCAGGAGGTGGAGTGGCTGGGGCTCATATTGGAACCTAGCTTGAAAATTTTATAACATCCATTTACATGACAATTTTGACATCCATGACAAGGATTTTGAGTTGCAATTCAGAAATGTGATTAGAGACATGTACATTTGTCTGAACAACTGCAAATGATTTTGGAAAATTTTGTCACACATAAGTTGGTTTGCATAAAAGACAACTAAAAAGCTCTGAGTCCAATGTGTGTGGAAAAAAGGCATCAAGTAACATCAAAACTGAGTTGTCGGATGATAAAAAACAGATGCATGTTAGGGGAAGTAAAGGCTTAAGAAACATCTGCTATACAGCATACATTTCACACACAACTGAATGTTTAAACATGAGATCATGTTAACATATGCAAAACCTCGGACTCTGAATTACTGAGCACGAACTTTGTTTTCACGTTACTTCACATCATAAGACATTAAATTACTTTTTTTAGAAACATAAAAACAAATCTGTGAACAAAAAATAAAGTATTAAGGTTTGTGTGTGTGCTCCCGATTTATTTACCAGGACACGTGCTCCTCTGGTGACCAGCTCGGCCGGAGCCGCCAGCTCTGACAGATCCATGCAGGCAAGCAGCCGGTACAGCCAGGCGTGGCAGCACATCCACTGGCTGAAGTTAGACACAAAGGCAAGAGGATACTGCAAAACACAACAGAGTGTTTTTTACCTCTTCATGACATCAGTGAAGACATTTACAATGAGAAAGAGAAAATGTACCTGTTCATGAAGGTAGGCATTAAATGCTATTAGGTAGAAGTAGCGCTCCAAGCTCTGCATAGTTCTGTTGAGAAAGTAGTCTTTGGTACTGCTTCCCTATGAGACAAACAAGTCTGATTATCTTTTCAAGGTTGCTGCATCGGTGAGTGTTTTCTTTAACAAAACAATTCGACCTCAATTTTCCGAACTGATAGGAGCAAAAAAAATCTATTCGCTTGAGGGTCCTCATTGATGAGGACATCATCAGCATCATCCTGAGACTGAGCTTTCACTCTGATGATTTTTAAGCGCAAATTGAGCAGCAACAGCTGCTGTTAATCAGGAACCGTCTATGGCATGAGGTGTTGCCTTTGAAGAGAAATTCAAGGCTGCTGCCATCAGCCGAGAGAAAGGATCATCACCAACCTGAATTTGATAATCTTCTCCGATTCCTTCCAGCTTACTCTTGTTCTCGTACATTGCTTCTTTCATGTTGTGCATTTCTGAACACAGGCTAATAGCTTGGTCAACCTGCCCAGGAAATAAATATTTTCTTATTTCTTATTTATTTATTTTGCACATACAAATCACAACAATACAACATATTAAAAGATGGATAAAAGTGCAGGAGAGAGGCTGAAAGCCAAAAAAGGCTTGTTTTGAAGCCTCCACCAAAGACAACAATAAAAGAAAAGGGAAAAATCAGATAATAAAAACAACAATAAACAAAAAGTATTAATGAGACATGACCATCCATATTCTTGAATATTTCTTAAATTATATCACTGATTTTCTTACAACATAATAAATCTGGTTCCACAATTTACACCCTCTATATCTGATGCAAAACTGTGCTCTTGATGTAACGCATGTTGACAGATGAAATTGTTGTTTTGGACGAGTATTGTAATTATGAACCATAGCACTGGTACTAAAATATTAAATGAAATGTACAGGCAGAGTAGTTTGATTAAACTAATTTTTAAACATAAAAATACAAATTTGGAAAATATTAACTAAATTAAAGTGTAATCAGATGAATATGCGGGAATAAATATATATGCAAATCTGTACCTCTTCCATGATCTGCTGCCCATTAGGGAGCTTGTTGATCAGAGAGTGGATGACCTGGAACAGTGGTCTGGGCTCTGAAGGGGATGTCTCCTCATCCCTGCAACCCAAAACAAACATATAACCCAACAATCCAAGCATTTTCCATTGACTAAGTGGTGCTGAGCTCTTACTGTGGTGTAAGCTGTGAATTCCCCCTGAGGCGATTCATGACTAGGGTGCCCAAGATCATGGCTAGGTTGGTGCGACCCACGCCCACCTGGCAGCTGAAGAGCATTGTGGGCAGCTGTCGGGAGGCGTCGTGGCCCAGAGACAAGCTGGGGCTCTCCTGGAACACCAGGCACATCGGAGGAGAGCATTAAAACAAAGAGCTGGCGTGACACTGGTACCTAAATTATCACATGAGTTTCAGCAGCATGAAGATTCAAAAAGGTTAGATGGGACTTTTTTGGTTGAAAATTTAAAAAAAAATGTATTCAGCAAAGTTTACATCAAAGCCAAATGGGTCATTATATTAAACATATTGGTGTCAACAAATTTTATAAGTGAAAAGAAAAAAAATGTGTTAAAAACTCTGCTCCACACACTGTTACAAAAGAAGCCACTTTCCAACCACAGGGAACTAGACTGGCTGCTCCACGGAGTCCAAAAAAGGGCAAAAAGAGGCAGCGAGAACATCCTGTGCGAGTGAAGGGCAGTACGCAAACCAGACGGGGCAGATGACATAAAGTGACAACAGACTCTCTTTTTTTTCCTTTAAACTATCATATTCATTAGTGATTGATCACACGGACAAGACAGTTTTAATGGGGACTAAATAAGAGCCAGAGTGACCTTCTCACTACCTCAGTGACAAAATCCAGATGCTCTCCAGTATTCCAGCCATTAATAACTTTAATAGCGCTTCACAACAAGATCCTAACAAGAAACGCACAACCAAAAAGGGGCATCTGAACAGTGGACTGACATTTTTACAAGAGCTTACCCTGAGAATGTTAACAAATGCATCAAAGTCTTCTTCCAATGGTGCTCCCTCCATTGGTAGTGGTAATCTGTAGTACCTGCAATGCGACAGATTGTCACCCACAGTTGAACTCTCAGTCCATGTTGTGTCAATATTGCCCTTATGTAGGTCAGAGAACACTGCACATAAACAGACGCGGGACCTGAAGACTTCCCAGCTGAATTTCCTCACGTTGTGTTTACTGATGTGGTCGGTTAAACTCTACAAGGAGTCTTATAAGACTCCACAAGGAATGATGGGAGAGATCAGAATGACAGAGTTTGAAACTATCTATACCAATGTGAAGAAGTTCTCACTTAACTACAAAATGTCATGAAACGTAAAGGTTTCAGCACTCTTACTTGTTATAATACATTCCATCTCCCTGAAAATGCAGTGAGGTGCATGTTCCGATAAATCTACAACAAGGATGCAGTGATCTTTGGTTTACATAGCACACTTCAAAGACAGAAAAAAAAGCAGGGCAATCACACTTTGCACAAACAAGCGTCACTATTTATAACCCTGCCTGCATGCTGTGAGACAGGCAGCCGCTCGCTGCTCTGGTTGAACTGATGTGTGAGCCGGCTGTGGGGCTAAGGGCGACTAAAGGAACAATGTAAACAACCTGTAGGCCGGCATTGTGAACATCGGCCTCTTATAGACCTCTTCCGTCACATGGATGTCCTCCTCACACGTGAGGGGTATCTTCTGTGGCTCGTCTTTGAAGAACTCAATGTCATTGTAGACGTAGAAGACGTTTTCGCTGAGCTTGGCGAAGTCGTGCAGCTGCAAAAGATTTAATACTGTTTAATCAATAATGGGTCAAAAAACGCTTTATGTGTGAAATGCATGTGCACATGTGATACCTCATTCCTAATAGTGAGTTCCAGGCTTTCCACCATCTCTTCCCTTTCAAGTCCGTGAAGGTTCTCATGTAGATTTTCCTTCCTCCTCGGGGTGTAGGGCACAAAGTCGTTGTCCTTCCGGAGGAACACCACCGGCTCCGCTCTTACGCAGAGGAATATAATCTCCTGTTTGATGAAAATACATTACTAGAATGACTTCCAAAATGGTTTAGAGAAGCCTGAAGGATAATTTTGTCAATTTTATTTCAGTTCCAGACAGTTTTTAGCTGCTCTAAGAAGAGACGTACATTTTCCACTGGTACACAAGACCACAACTGTTTGCTCAGTTCTACAATTCAGCCGCAACCTCCACTAAGCACTTGACTCCTCAAATATTTACTGACAACACAGGGAGAAAGAGGCTAGACGGAGTGGTCTAAATTCTGGCAGAACAAACGTATTGCAGAAAATGACCTTTTGTCCTTGTGCCTGGAGTCTCTGGAGAACCTGTTTGAAGCCATTCAGGCTGGGCTGACCCATCCCATACAGCGGGTAGGATCCCTTTACTTGGCGGAAGTTGGGTGCCCCATAGCTGCCCGTGGTGTTCAGGACATCTGCTTTGCTATGCATATCTTGGACCAGGAAGTACTCTCCCTGGAAACACAAAAAGGCAAAACGTAAATCCGAGAGCAACATTTTTCCATTTGCTGACCCACATTAATGACAATCAGGGAGATGTTCGGCCGTCCTTTACTTTCTGTTTGCAAATGACACAGTTGGGCGGCTGTGTTGTCTCAACAGGTTAAATCTCTGCTCCGCAGTGACCCAAAGGAACATGATTCAATACAACCTAAGGAAGCATAAGCCACAATAAAAAATAACTTTGACAACCTGGCAACACATTTACAGCATCCAGATAAAACAGTTTAAAGAAAAACAACCTAAAAACTGACTGCATCTCCTTTTATCCACCATCCTTTCTGCATTGCTATGATGAGAATTTTACATGGCTTCTCATAGTTTGGATCTGAGTCAAAGTTGGTAAAACACCCAGCATGTTTAAAGTTGTTTACAACAACCTGCTTACTTTATGTTGATGCTCGACTATGGTGATATTATACATCTGCAGGCCTCTTCTAAATGCTTCTGTGGCTCTTGCTATGATCCTCTGAGATTCATTACAAACAACAAAGCTCTTACTCTCTGTTTTTTGTGTACTCATGTGTATTGGTCTAACTTGTTAACAAGACTGAAGCATTGGTTTGTTTCCTGGGTCTGCATCCTTCATATTTACAAGTATACTTATCATGGAATAACTAAAATCTCAGACCACAAAAGAGAGTTAAAAAGGTTTTTTAATATGCTGCTCCTTCAGCCTGGTACTGGAATTAAAGGAACTGGTCTCACAATATGCTTTTGACGATATCTTACATATGTTGTCAAACAGTAAGTCAGGGTTGGGTTGTTAAAAGTTGTAATTTCATTTGATTTGTGCTGGTACAGAAGACACACATGTCACGATTATTTATTTTCACAATTTAACACAGTAGTAAAAGCTTCAATTAATAATCGTAAAGCTTCCTAAATATTGTCATTTAATAATAGTTTAAATATAGTTTGATTGTCATCACTGAAATACTAAAGCTATAATACTGTATAATACTGTAGCTTTTTTTTCTATCGTTATCAGAGCAGAGGGGATTTTCACTCAATTCCTATTGGAATTTAAATGGTACTTTTGTTAATTTTGTTGCCATATTCTGTTTTCTTGACATCAACACACAAATAAAGCTTAACAGAAAACGAGTTTTCATGTTATTTAATACATTTCCAGCATTGTGAAATTAAAACGTGATAATTGTGATAATCGTAAAACCATGATTATTTCTTAAACAATTGTATTTAGAAAATCTATAGTTATGACATCCATATGAAAATTAGATAAAAAATAAAAAACATTTCCTTTTGAGAAGGCACTGGGTGACATCTTTCATCTCAGCGACAGAACTGAGTTTTTGTGAGCTTTTTTTAAACATCACAGTTATTACACAAACAGCTGAAATGCTGATGAGCAGCAATGTTTTCTGCCTTCATCAGCATTAAATTATTGTTACTGAACGTGCCACTACTAAACCAAGTGAGTCTATACATGAAGTTGTGTAAAATTTAGGAAAAACGTGCATGCATTTGAGCTGCTTTCTAAATACATATTTAGTGGATAATACAACAGAATTATAACTTTTTTAAGCATTTTTCCTTCACATTGAAAGGAAAATGTAGTAAAGGAATGACAACTTCCATTGAAACCCATTCAGCAGAGCAGAAGCCACTAAACCGCCTAAACAGTTCCTCATGCATTCACAAACCTTGAGTTGGAGACTTAAAACTGGATGTGTACATACCAGTTGGTTTAGAGGCCTAAGGAGGAACAACTTCTTAGTGTGGAGATGTGGTCAAAACAAAGAGCAAAACAGTCATTTCTATTTATGTTTTTGGGAAAATCTAACCTGACCTACCCACACGTGCACAGAAGCTGTGGGCTGACCCTGACAAAGCACTGCATGCCTGAGCTACCACAGAAGAGGTGACAGAGGAGATCAAAGCCTTGATAAGAAGGCGCCAAAAGTCCTGCTTCAACGGCTGCCTCTGATCATAAAATGGCGCATGACAATGATTGTAAACCCCTTTGCATTTTGGACATGTGAATGTGAAAAGAGCAGACTTAAAGACAGGTGAGAGGACTCCACAACCGTCTGTGACACTAAGATGTTTTGTCGCAGGTGACAGGGTCGCGCTTGCATGGCCTCCTTACCTGCACCAGGTAGTGCTCGGGCATGGAGTCGGATATCCGACCGACTTTGTAGTTGGCCTTGAGGATCTCATCGTGAATCTGAAATTCCTGCCTGCAGTTATATCTGGGAAACAGACAAGAGAAGTTAGTTCAATTATCGGTGGCTGTTTGCTCGACTTAGGCTGACAAAAGAGTTGATAACGGTGGCAAACGCTCCGCCTGAAGGCCGGGGGGAATGCCACCGCGGTGATCAAAAAGGATTAACACTCAACTGTAAGAACGCAGATTCGAGGAGGGACTTACGTGATGACGACAGGTGCAACTTTGTTGGTGATAATGGACTTAGCCTTGTTGTTGTGAATGCTGACTGTCTGGAAGGGGCTCATGCTAAGAGACTGCCTGCTGACAGCCATCCCGTTGCCGTGGACACTCTCAAGTGGTGACGCTACAGTAATAGGCTGTGGTGCGGCACTGGCAGTTGTACCCATGCTCCACAAGCTGCTGTGAATGACATCGCAGTGGACTCAGAAACGGGAAGCAAACACTCACATGTAGCTAAAAGCAGAACGGCAGCACAGTGTACCTTGTGTTTGTAACTCTTTTATGAGAATTAAATGTATATTAAAAGGGTGAAAAGATTCTTAAGGGATCTAGTAGACTTCAAAAGAGATAAGACTGAAAAATGTGGTAGTATTCAAATTGTATTAATAAAAGAGAAAGACATTAAGCACTTGGTTTTATGCTGGTCACCTTTCAAGATGGAATTACTCAAATCTGATTTTTTTCTGTTAGTGTGACTCTTTTCTAATCCCATTGTCACTTCTGATTTTCTGATGTTTGGCATTAGGGATGAGAATTCATTTAAATTTCTTAATTGATCTGTTGTAAAGACAGCCTTTTACCATCTCAGAAACATCAGCAGAATAAAAAGTTTAGTCTCCCAGAAAGACCAGGAGAAACTCATCCATGCATTCATCTCCAGTAGACTGGATTACTGTAATGGTATTCTATCAGGACTTCCTAAAAAGAGCATTAAACATCTTCAGCTCATTCAGAATGCTGCTGCTAGAGTTTTAACCAGGACTAATAAGAGATCTGAACACATCACACCAGTTTTAAAGTCTTTACACTGGCTTCCAGTCAGTCAGAGAATAGATTTTAAAGCTCTTCTGATTGTGTATAAATCCCAGAACGGTTTAGGCCCAGAATACATTAGTGATATGTTCAGAGAATATAAACCTGCCAGAACTCTTAGTTCCAAAGACTCAGGTCAACTAGTCCAGACCAGAGTCCAGACCAAACATGGAGAAGCAGCTTTCAGCTGTTATGCTGCAAACAAGTGGAACAAACTGCCCGTAGAGATTAAACTTTCACCAAATATAGACACTTTTAAATCCAGGTTAAAAACTTTCCTTTTCTCATGTATCTATGAATGAAATCTGCACGGTATCTTTTAACTTCTCTTTTAATCTTTTCAATGATTTTGTGTTTAAATGATTTTACTGTAATTCTTCTTTTATGCTTTCAATGTTTTATGTAAAGCACTTTGAATTGTCTTGTACCTGAAAATGTGCTATACGAATAAACTTGCCTTGCCTTGCCTTGCCTAATGCGCTGATTGAGACAGCCTGATATTATTGAACCCTTACTGGTCCCCTTGCTGATCTAAAAGGAGCGTTTCCGTTCCAGTATTGTCTGTGACTGGAGATATGGCTTCCAAGATACAGTAGATTCATTATGAGACTGGTTGTCAATTAAATGATTCATCCCCTTCCCTTAAAGAAAAGGCAAAATTCTTAATTTAATTCAAATAACTGGAGACTGAAAAAATAGCAATAAATACAACTTGCTATATCATAATTATGAAAAATAAGACATTGTTTTTAAACTAAATTTAGTTGAAAAGATAAAAAACAAACAAACAATCTGGTGTTGGAGCAATGAGAGCAGTGGGCCAGAATACCTGTGGACAGGTGTACAAGTGTGATGGAGAGTCTCAGAAAATACCTGATTGCAGTGATCGCCTCAAAGGATTGTTCAACTAAATATTACATTCTGAGTAGCGTAATGGTATCATATTTTTGAGAAAATAAAAAAACAATGTCATGGTAATCATAAAATCTTTATAAATGATTACTTGTGTCACTTTTGGCTCATTTTGTTTTTAATGTCTTCTTTAATTGAAGGGTATAAGCATTTTGCAGACAATAGTTAAGTGTTTACTGAATCTACAGGAATGATTGTTGCCTGGGACGGTCTGCACCACTCACATCTCAAGCTTTTATTTTTCCAGTGGTGTAACATGTGTAGGAAATTTCTACTGGTACTTGTAACTGTTTTGAACTGAAGAAAGCAACACAAATGAACAGATGAAACACAAAAGAACACAAATAAAATTTATGAAAAAAACACTTTTAGAAGATTGAAATAAATAAGAATAAAAATCACTTGTACTGATACATACATACTCATATAGTACATATCTGAGTATGCATATGCACATGTTCACACCTATATACTACAAGTCAAATTACATCTTATTTACTCTAACACATTTATGAATATACACACAAATGCTATGTACGTATTCATTCACACATATATGTAAGCAGTCAGAGTTTATAGCACAGGATTTACATGTTTTCTCTATCTCTGGATTATTTGAATAAAATTTCTTTGAATTTGTTTTTAAACTGAATGATGTTTGGAGGTTGTTTGAGTTTCTGCCTGAAGCGTAGAAACTGTTAGGCACATGTTTTTCAGTGTTGTTCTTACTCATAAAATCTTTAGATTTACTTTTTCCTGAGGTTATTATCCCCATTCATGATTTAAAAACAGTTTGAATGTGGTCAGGTTGTAAATTATTTCTTGCTTTACACATTATTATTGCTGTTTGTAACTCAAACAAATCACAGAATTTTAGTGTTTTTAACTTCCAAAATAGTAAATTTGTACGTTACTATATCTGGCATTGCAGATAACCATTTTCCTTTTTTCTATTGCATGTATAATGATTGCAGAGAACTTTTGTAAGGGAGACATTTTATGAATAAGTATTTATTTGTCCCACCGCAGGACGTCTGGTACAGACAGGTTAAGACCAAACTAATCAGTCCATTTCGAACCGTAAGCTTACATAAAGGAAGCATCAGGTCACGTTTCATCCAACTTGCAGGGACCTGTGTGAACAGTGCTGACATGTGCTGCCTGCTGTAGTCTCTAAGGTCCTTTCAGTGAACAGATCGCCTCTGCTTCCCTTCCATTCTTTTAGTTTTTAATCCCAGTCAGCCACATACGGCATCCATCTCCAGTTTTTGGAGGGCTGCATCCAAGCCCATCTGTGTCGGTTGCATAACCTCAGTCCTCCCTCTGAGTGGGGGGAGAGCCCAGCAGACACATTCATATGTGTTATAATGGCTCCAGCTTTCACGCTGTACAGGCTGTTTTTACACCATAAGGCCAGCTGGTCGTCCAAATGTGGTCGATTGTGATTCAGGAGCCTCCCTAATAAACCAGTGGCACCATTCTGTAATATGATCATACCAGATGGGTTTTATGTCGCGTAAAAAGGGGCAGATTCAAGAGTTCTACAGACTTACACTTACGGCCACTTTATTAGGTCCGCCTGTTTGATTTCTTATTTAAAATATATATCTACCAGCCAATCACAGGGCAGCATCTAGTCATGTAGACATGGTGAAGTTCAAGCATCAGAATGAGGAAGTATTTACTGGGATTCTCACATGCAACCATCTCTAGTGTCCAGAGGATGGTCTGAATAAGAGAAAATATCCGTCGTTGATGTCAGAGGTCAGAGGATACTGGGCAGACTGGTTGGAGATGATAGAAAGTGACAGGAAATCCAGTAAGCACTGGTTTCCTACCAAGTTATGGAGAATAGCATCTCTGAACACCCAACATGCTCAAGCTGTCAGGTAAGAACAGAACTGGACAAACTGGACGGATGAGTCTTCATTTCAGCTCCACAAACTCAAAATCTGCCGGACACATCATAAAAGCATGGATCCATCCATCTTCTTGGAGATTCTTTTCACGGATGCAGCAGCTGTGTGGTGCTGTCATGTTAAAAAGGAGGAAGCTACAAGAAAGTGGACCTGATGAAGAAGATACTGATGTATTTCTGCACTGAGGAAGCAAACATACGCTTTAATTCCCTTCTAAGGATGAGGAAAGATTTCCATCTTATACACCTGTGGGGCTTCACTCAGACCCAGATCCTAATCTGTAGGGGTGGGACAATACATCGATCTGTATCGATACACCGATCGTATGGTCAATGATTCAATGATATCGATCCAAAATCCTAATATCGGACAAAAATCGATAGAGTAACCAGTTATCAAACACACTTTTATTTTGAAAATATTTTCTTTTAAACTAAA
>JAVQJG010024465.1:0-16963 GCA_036024015.1 Craterocephalus amniculus
TTTTCTTCTTGTTTAAGCTGTCTAGTGCTGTTATCATGTGTTTTTGCAAACATTACCAACTGATGTATGTATACAGTACTGTGAATTATTTCTATGATAGTATAGGATAGGACAAAAATAAGCCCTGGGGCTTCATCCTATTCCTTTTTCGGTTGCTATCTGATTAATTCTTTAGTAAATATGATTTTATATACTTGTTTTTGTATCTAAAACCGAAATAAAAAGCATTCATTCATTCAAACCTTTCAACTTTTTAACTCTGGTGTTTTCATCATGAGGATCCTCCACACTGGGGGCTTTGCCTTCTGGGTCAGCAGGATAGTTGCCACAATAATCATCCTTGTGGCTGAGGGTCCTACACTGCAGCCTACGGCTGTGACATTATGGATCATTTCATATGAAAAACCAATGGGGAAAACTTAGGGACGAGAACAAGTTTCTCACTTCAACTTGAACGCTGGTATGATGCAAGTTTTGGTTTCTGATCATGGCAACGTGCCCACTGGGTTGTGAAGTAGGTTTGCAACTGCCCATGGGGAGCTGGAGATGCGAGTTGAGAAACAGGAACTCTCATAGTTGAATATCATTACTGTTGTGGTCTACATATGCTCTGTCAATATGTTTTTTTTTCATGTTTGTCCAATTATTTTGATTTTGTCAAATTACTTTCACCTGCAATATAGCTGGAGAAAGTGAAATGCTGTCATTTCAGATAATGTTGCTCACCACAAAAAGCTTCTAATGATGTAACCGTTATTTATAATTGGAGCAAATAAAACACTAAAATAAAACATATCCTTTTAGTCCTGTTACATTCTTCATCTGAGTCATCAACATTTAAAACACGTTTTTCATCAAACACACAAACTTGTACAAAAAAGATTCCCTGCATAACTGATGCATTGATATGCCTGTGTGCAAGAGTTCTGCAGTTGCATCATTCTTTTTTCCCTAAGTTAGTATTTATAAAAATAAAGTGAGATTATCTCCTGTTAAATGAGAGGTCAAATTATAGCCGCATTGTGTTACACCAAATTGTATTTTATGTGCACTCTTACGGAATAAATTCTTCTTCATTTTCATGTAACGACTTTGATGTGTTAAGGCATTGAGAGAGTGTTTAAAACAAACAAAAGCATCATAGATTTCAGCTCATCTCTTTAGCTCTATAACAAATGTGTCCTTCGATAAGCCTCAATATTGTTTACATAATTTGGAAGAGCATACAGTGATGGAAGGCGTCTCCCTGTAATACCAAAAGTTCCATTATGCAATAGGTTGTGGCTCTGGATTTAATCGATTAATTATTCATGGTAAGGAGTGTTGAATTATTTAGCTTTCTCAGTGTTGTATGGGATGATTACATCCTAGTCCTGATTTAATTGTATTATGTATCATAGAAAATTCGCTGGGTGAAAGGCTTTACACTGTTTCTATATTGTATACACCAATCAGCCATAACTACTATAGGACGACCAGCTTAATACTGAAGAGGTTCTCCCTTTGCTGCCAAAAAAGCTCAAATTGTGGACAAATAACATCTGATTTATACACATCTGAGCTGTCAATCAATCAACCAGTAAGGGAAAACTGTTCTGTTAAAATGTCTTTCCCACTTTGACATAACCGGAGAAGGAAATCCACATGACTCAGCTTTCCATCATCACTTAAACAGATCATGTACACGGAAGCTGTGAGGCTCCTGGAAGTGTAAGAGTCTCAAAAGCCCTTGAGTACTTGTACTCTGATCTGTGCTGTTGGCATATATTTCATATTTTGTGTTTAAGTTTAGTCATTGCTAAGTGGTGTGCAAAACATTTATATTGTTATGTCTTTTTTGTAAACTGAGCTGTTTGCACACACATACACACACTGATTCAAAGCCCACATATTCCTTACACAAGCACAAATACACAGACATACACAAAGGACTGGATATATCAAAGGTTTGCGTATGTTAAAACACGTGCAAACCTGACAGCACACACAAAAACATTTTGCAGCTGATTTACTGAGGGCAGCAACTACTTATCCAGACATTGCAGGGATACCTGTTCTACAATTTTTCAATTTGATTTTTACTAGCATATATATTGGCATACTAGCATGACATCATATAAATTTTGTTTCTTCCACTGATATGACTAACTTCAAGAAGTCAGTGTCATTTGTGCATTATTCTCTCCAAACTTACTGCTCTTAAAAAAAAACCCACAAAACACACAAAACCCTCATTTAAATATGGGTGTCTCCAACACATTTGCACCTGCCAACGTTTGCGCAACGAGTATTAGGGAAGCACCAGGCGCAAAACATGGTCCAGCCACACTTGCAAAATTCTAGGTTGCACGGGGAAATTACTTCACGAAAATTATCTTAATCCAGCCGGCCCATGAGACAAGGAGGAGTACGATCAAGACATGATGAGTATATGTGTTCTATTTCAAGATCCAACCAGATGAATCAAAAGGCCCAACAACCTGGATGAGCTCAGCACTCAAATAAAAGAGGGGCCATTCTAAACATGGCTATTCCCCAACTTTTTAACCAATTAGCTGTGTAAAATATTAATCTTTCTACATTTTTATAATTTGTGCATGTGTACATTTCATCAGTTTGAAAAATGTTAAGACATTTGTGTGTGCATTTGGAACATACATTTGTAAAAAGTCAGGAACAGATAGAATGGTTTATATGATTTTACACTTTGCAAATCGTATTTTCCACGCACAAAATGATATTGAGCCAATATTCTCACCATAAGGAAAGGAAGAAACATTTCAACTCTGTGTAAAAACACTGTTGACAGCAGCTGGATGAAGGCTTATTTCAGATGGACATGGATAGTGCTTATGTATTGTGTCTAATTAGGAATCTTTTCCAGCTGCTTTGTTTGGAAGGGTGGCATATGTGCAAAATATGAGAAACACTGTACAAGGTCTTAAAAGATAAAGGTGTGAAATTCAGTGTTTGTGATGATAAAAGGGAATATCCCAATGACATGGACGACTTGCATTTGCAGTATGTCAATTGATAGAGATATAAATTAGAATTTCTAAGAGAGACATTGGTTACCAAAAGGAATGTATTTTCCCAGAAGGTAAGTGGTTCTTTCAAGAAGACAATGTGAGGCCTCATTATGCATGGCTGACATCAGTGTGGCTTCATAGAAACACAATGTGTATGTGCTTGATTTTCCTGGCTGCTGTCAAGATCTGAAACAGAGGTTGAAAAGGCTCTGTATGCTGCTTCATAAAAAGGATTACTCAATAACATCTGGCCACTAAACTGCCCAGAAATCAGTCTTTTTTGTCAAGTAGGACATCAGCAATTAATCTCTCCACAAATGGGAAGTGATGTTTGGGTCTCTGGTGGTATAGAGGGTTGGTGGCTTGAGTCCTGCTGCACCAGTCATCTGTCAATGTGTCCATAGGCAGGCAAAACACTTCATACTCCAGTTTTTTCCATGCAAGAATTTCTGCAAGTTTCATATTTCTCTTGCAAAAAATCTTGAAAATATCAATATTTCAACCAACAAATATCCAAAGTACTTCTGACAACCAGATTTAAAACATGTGGCTTTAGAGATGTTAATTATTAGATGCCAGGGTGTGTATAATGACTTACTCATCGGGATGTTGTATTCAACACAACACATTTTAGCAAAGAATAATGATCAAGTGTAAAAAAAACTCTGAGCTGATTTGAAATCAGTCTGTGCTAGAGTCTGGAAAACTAGTAAATCTATTAGATATGAAAAGCAGAGCTCTGCTCAAAGTCAAAGAGTGATCAAAGTCCAACTTTCATCTGACACATTACTGCAATTTGAACATTGAACAGAATGGCTCACACCAGTTAGGATGAGGGGAGGGTGCAAAGAAAAGCCAGGAAAGTGAGAAAGAGATGAAATATGCAAAAGATGGAGGACATTCAGCGAAAGAGCAAGATGCACATTAGCTCATAGAACACAGGATGAGCAGAATTTCATGCTCTTATGCACAGAAGGATGAGCTCAAGTTAAATGTACTGGCAAAATACCTAATTGCAAGAAAAACAATAATGACACTGTCTTATTTGTGCCAAATTGTGATTTTATTCATCACATTTTAATTTTGCACGACATATTTAAATGAATTTGATTATATATTCATGCCAATATTCTTGTTTTAGTAACTCCCAGTACTAAAGTCTCGTAGACTGAAAAATTAAGTGCTAAAAAAGGCAAATCTTTAAATGTGACTACATGTCACCATAACGATTTTTTTCATCTGAAAGCTTATGGATTCTGCTTTTATTTGTGCATGAGTGTGTGTTGGTGCATCTGCTGCTTCTTGATTAGCTTTACCGCAAACTGTTGATTAAAAGCACCTAAACAGAAATTCTCAGTTGCCCATGCCTCAGTTAGGGGTAATTTGCAGGAGATGAGTCTGCCATTCTCCATGTCAATAGGAGGCTAATTGTTGTTTGTTTGCTTTCTCTTTTTTTCATGCATGTAAATACTTCCCTCCAGCAGGGCATTGGTGGCATTAATAGTGTGGGGAAGGGGGAGGACATAAGCAGTGAGAGAAGGAGACGGGGTCTGGGCAAGCATGATTAGGAGATAGTCGTTATTACCTACACTAATGAGAAATTAATTACACCACAGCTGGCTGCACAGACTGCATTACTGGGGGCTGATATTAGGGGGCAGTATGCAGTATAATTATGGGTTGGAGGAAGTCGGGGAACACAAAATGCACCTATTTCTTTAACTTTAAAACAGAGTCCAAATACAGCCCCACATGCATATAAAGGTAGAGTAATAAACAGATATGGGTGTGACATTTGTTTATACTTTTATGCATAATTGGAGATTACAAATGTGTCTGAAAACTGCTAGTGTTACTTCTGCACACTAAAACATTATTTCCTGAGCAAATTTAGCCGTGAGCTTGGCATTTAAAAGTTGCCACATGTTCCACATACCTTTAAATATGTCAAGAAATTCATAAAGTTTTGAAATATGACAACACACCTGCAAATGCAAAAGAAGAGATACATGCATTCATAGTTTAGTGGTCATAGTTCCAGTGCTCTGATTAACATTGATATCTCTGTTGCCTTTGCTTTCATCATCTTTTTACTTCCTCTTTCGACCTTTGCCATTTCTCTGGTCTCTCTTGCTTTAAATTTTTGATGTTGCTGTTATTCATCAAGACCTCATCTACCATTACTGCCTGTTTTCAGTCACATATTTCTTAATGCATCTGATTGTCTAATGTTGACTGGCGAATATGATATTTTAGGACTATAGGTGATAATCCTCACTGGTCACTTTATTGGGAACATTGGTTCAATTACATCTTACCGCAAACTGGTAATCAGCCAATCACATAATGTAGCAGCCATTCAATGATTCATTTAGACATGCTGATGGTGGCTTTCTGAAGTTCTGACTGAGAATGTGGCGAAGAAGATTTAAGTGACTTAAAGGTTGCATGGTTGTTGGTGCCAGTGTGTCTCAGTAATAAAAAAACTTCTGATATTTTGATTTTCATCCACAACTATTTCCAGGGTTTACAGAGAATGGTCTGAAAAGAGAAAATAGCCTGCGAGTTGTTCATTTAAGAGGTCGCGGGATAATAGGCAGACTGGTTTGAGATGATCGACAGGCTGTAATTCAAATAACGACCGGTTAAGACCAAGGAAGGCAGAACACCATCTCTGAGTGCACAACACGTCAAACCTTGAAGCAGATGTGACAGCGGCAGACCACACCTGTCAGCTAAGAACTGAAGTTGCAATTCATACAGACTCAGCAAAATTGAAACAATGCAACATTTGAAAAACAAATCTTGCAATATTCGGATGGTAGGGACAGAATTTGGTGTGAATGACACAAACGCATGTATCCATCCAGCCTTGTATAAACTGTTCAGGATGGTCATTTTGTAATGGTGTGAGGAATGTTGTCCTGGCACACTTTGGGCCCATTAGAACCATGAGCAGTATTTAAATCAAGAATGTTTAAAGTTGACCTTATGCTAGATACAGTTTTTCAAACTACCATGGAGAAAAAGCCTAATCTCTTGCTACAACCTATTTCAACTCCTGAGTTAAACAGTGTACGGCCATGAAAACCTTTCATAATAAAATTGATTATTTTAAATTAAACCACTCAGGGAAGATAACCAATGATAAGTTATAATGCAAAGAAAAGAAAAAATGGTCTGTTCTCTTTCTTTTAGTTTATTTAAAATTTTTGAAATTGAGAACACTACTCAAGTTTCCACAGCAACATGAATTCTTACATCCCAAAGCAATAATGACTGAATAAATAAGGGGGCCAACCTAAGATGCACAGAACACTAATTAGGTAATTACATACAAATCAACATGCAATCAAAGCAACGTGGCCAGTCGGATGGTTCTACTGGTTGAAGATGCTGCTGCTGCTTTCTAGTCTGGAGCTTATCAGTTTGTTCCTCTTATTGTCAGGAAAAAGTTCCTGGCCCGTATTCACAAAGAATCTTATCTCACCTCTAGGAGGACCGCTAAAAGTTTTTAGTTAAGAGCTCCGTCTTAAAAGCTATTCACAAAGCTGCTGAGAGGAACTTTTACCAAGGAACTGAGAGACTCTTAAGCTAAGAGAAGGGGCGGAGCTGACCCCGTTGCTATGGATGACGCAGTGTTTCCTGACACTGTGATTGGCTGTCTTGGGGGTTTGGTTGT
Source organism: Craterocephalus amniculus (assembly GCA_036024015.1). Lineage (NCBI taxonomy): Eukaryota > Metazoa > Chordata > Actinopteri > Atheriniformes > Atherinidae > Craterocephalus > Craterocephalus amniculus. Next base: position 6,712 of record JAVQJG010024465.1, read on the forward strand.
TTTAGGTCTCTGGCAGTGAATTCATTCATGAAAGATAGGGCAGGATGGTGCTGCACGGCCAACCCAGCAGATCAGGTCGGACCAAGGCTTTTTTACCTTCATTCAGTCCTCCTGAGGACTCCTAACCATTTTCAGGTTTAGGAGATACTTTTAGTGCTAAAATGCTTTGTGAAATACTCTTAGGCTAACTCCTAAAGTTAAGAGCGACACGCCCACTTTTTCTGGGAGTTACTCCTAAATCAGCCCGTCAGGAGCTACTTTTAGCCCTAAGATTCTTTGTGAATACGGGGCCTGAACAACATGCAGACCCTGGTGCTGAAGACCACTCTGCTTTGATGCCTGGAGCACCAGAATATTTCAGATCTGTTGCTGCATTTCAAAGCTCCCCAAAAGCACCATCATTCTGATCAGTAGACTTCATTCAGCATCCAATTTTTTACTACATGATGCCATAAAAACACAAGCCACAATTTATCATGTCTGTCTATAACAAAGTCAAACATTCATTTTTAAGCAAGGCGAGGTAAGTTTATTTGTATAGCATATTTCACATACAAGACAATTCATCAAACATTAAAAGATAATGTTGCACAGAGATAATTTAAAATAATAATAACAAAAAGAAAAAAAAAACAAGCCAAAGGGAGAAAGAAAGGACACATAAGGAACAAAAACAAGTCATTTTAATTCCCTTCAGGTGAGGCTGGACATTCAGCTATGGGGACCCTCTTGTGGCATAGGGGGCCTAACTAAGGGGCCCACATTCGTTCACCTTCTTTGCTAGTCCAGGCACTTAAATCTTTCAGCCCCAAATCCATTCCTCTTAACCTCTAACCCACCACTCTCCTTTTCAGCTACCCACAATGAATGTGCAACTAATAAATCTGCTGCAACCATGTGATACTATCATGTCAATATGGAGCAAAATGTCTGAGAAATATTTCTTATTCACCTTATTTAATCTATGCCACATAGTAATATTATGCTCAAGTCTTTCTGCTCAATTCCACCTCGATCCTATGAACCGGTAGCGTAGCAAACATTGTTTCAATCTGCCAATTCAGTTTAATCCAGTTTTATTTGTATAGTGTCTATTCACTGCAATATCATCTCAGGGCACTTTACAGAACATATTAACTCAAACCAAGTCATTGTGATAAAATCAGTATTCATTGTCAGCCAATCCATAAAAATTTAATCTTAACTTTGATTCAACCCTCCATCTTGAGCAAGGATATCACTGAGGATTGACTGTCCCCTTACACCTTGCTTCCAATCATTGTTAGCTGGCTTGTCAAGCAGAATGTAAATTTTGAATGTGTGACTTGAATGGTCTGCACGGTCACATTAAGCTGGCGTGGATAGGACCACAACGGAGCTGGTTAAATTGCATCTGCGTTTGTGCACTTACAGAGATTTACTTGAGTACTTCATTATAAAGAATGCACATGGCCAGTCAGGTATGAACTGGGCCCCAGAAGACTTGATATTCAATTAGACTGACAGCAGCTGCATGCTCGGATGATATATGCCACGGCTAATTTTACTTTCATTATGAGAGGACAAGAAGACGTAAGGGCAGAGAAATCTGCACAGTATCTTTAAACTTATCTGGCTTTTAGCTTTTTTCAATGATTCCATTTGAGCTGTATGTGTGTGTGTTTTAAATTGGTTTTATTGTTATTCTTTCTTGGTTTTTATGCTTTAAATGTTTTATGTAAAGCACTTTTAATTGTCTTGAACCTGAAAATGTGAAAACAAATAAAGTTGCCTTGTCTAGTACAGAGGGCTGAAGCAGTGTCATATCGAAGAAGTGGCTGAAACTTGTGGACACCCAAAGGAAAATGTTCCTGCTCCATTTTTTCTTCTGAAACTCAGGAGACAAAGATTTGATATTCATTGCATTCATGTTTTTGTTTCTATATTGTCTCCTTCACTCTAAGAATTAAGGTGAGACAGTGTTAGAAACAGGGGTAATACTTATTACATACACCGCAGTGCTTCTCCTGGGAAAAACTGATTACAGTTCAACTACACTGTTCACTCATGGTTCAAAATTGTGCAGTCAGGTATAGCTCCTTTAATAAATACTACTGTACTTTTTTCTTTGTTCATGACTTCATGAAAGTTTTTAAAGCATGAAAGTGTTCATGATTAAAGAAAGATTTTGTGTTTCTTTCTCCAACAAAATGATGTAGACATGACAACAGTTTCTCCTTGCTTTTTTCCACAACGTAGAGTATCAAAGCTTTAGATTGACAGGATGTTGGCTGGCCCCTCAGGTACAGTTATCTCAAGGGTGATGGAGCCAGGTGTGTGTAATCAATGAGTCTAATTAGGAGGTTGTTTACCAAACTGGCCTTTTTTTCACATTGTTTTTCTGGGCCATGGCAGCTACTGTACAATGCAGTAAACACATACACATACAATGTGTACAAAATTAGCAAACACACAAATATAGTCACATCAATTGTCTGTAGAGCATTTGCGTCATTAAACCTGGGCCCTATTTATTTCATGTAAAGCAAAAAAACAAATAAAAAAGATTGTATTTTGATAAAATGCTGGCAGATGAATTGATGAAAATGCATATGAGCACTGGGCAAAAAAAACCTTGAAACTTAAAAGGCTGTTTGGTGCTTGTTGGCCCATTTCTGCTCTCTGATGAACAAGAAAAGATGAGTATTCATTTCATTATAACCCTACCAGATCCATCCTACAAGTCCAAAAGCTTTAGTATTTCATTGACTCCACATACTATGGCACATGACAGTCGAGCTTACAAAATGTTAGTTTCTAACTATAGCTCAATATGGAAATAAGACATCCTTTAAAAAGAAAAAAGTAATGAAGACTATTATGGTTTCATAATTTTAGGTTTGGCTCTTGGTGGATTTCTATATATATATATATATATCTCATCTTCCTAGTCCCGGTTTCTTCATGGCTACATCCGAACATCCACACTATTCCCTCACTCCTCATTCATAGGCTTGCACTATACAGCAGATTATAAAGTGTGCTCACTGTGTTGGTGATTTGGATGCAAAGTTGGCTATTTTCTCCTTGCTGCAGATGTGACTACCTGTAACCACGGCAATAAAAGTTTACCGTGTGGAGTTCATTCAAAAAATTGATTTGCCAAAATAACCTATCCTAAACTGAAACAGACTCTCCTACCATTTCATGTCCATAGGAAGGTAGAGCAACTTCTCTTCTCAAAATTTAAATGAGAACTTAGTTTTTTTTTTTTAAACCTGGGGTCTGTTTTCATCTTTCTTTTCATACTTGTGAGTGATGGAGAAAGGAACTTTCAAGAAAGCGCCAGTATTTAGTCGGGCAGGCAGATAGCAGCCCAGCTAATAAGTATTGGGCAATTGCTCCCGTGTAAGTTCGTCCTAAAAACATGCTTTTTTTCCTACACTGAAGTGCTCTGATAGTCTCAACAATTGTCCAACAACGTACTAGAGAGGAAAAATGAACAAAAGTATCTGTACTAGCTGAGGATTGCTATGTTTCGGTACTGCTTTTACTATTCCCCACAAAACTTTTTTATGTAGCGTGTCCCTGCAAAATTCCTACATCACTAAACCCCAGCACTGTTGTATATTGTATATACTCTGTATATAGTTGCTGTCTTTTCTGCAGACCTAATCTTTAAAACAGTGCTACATGTTTGTGTTCGGTTTTACATACAGTATTCTACAGACTGATGCTTTTTTAAAAAGGTCTTATATGTCACTTTTCATTTATTTAACTTTTTATTCTATAATTTTTGTATAACATATAAAAGAATTATATTTCTCAAATATCTTATAAATTATAAATATTATTTTCTTATCACTGATGCAAAACTGGTAATTATAATGTATGAACAAATATAATCTACAGTATTAATTCTACAGTGACTGGGGTATTGGATGACTGACTGATGTCCACTGAGGTTGATGATTTTATACTATCCTTTTCTTTAGTTGGGCTACAATTGGGCAATCTAAAAAATAAACCCACACATATACTAAAATCATAATACAAAAAGAAGTCAAACCATGCATCTGTTAAAACATGATCTGTATCTGTGGCACCACCAGCAACAGCCCAGTCGTGCAATTGGTTATCATGGAGATGTAGTAGGAAAATAATAAGATGCCCACCACTAAAAGTGGCACAGCAGTGGCTTTTGTGATGAACCAAATGGGCTGAAGCAGGACAAAATCGTCCTCCAAAAACAGTTTTCAAGGGTTACACACATTCTCAAGGCAAGTCGAAAGTTTGCGTGGCGGTGCGCACAGCTCCATGCACAGTTTTTTCTTTTCAATGTGAGACCTCCAGGCCCCAGGTCTCTATTTGACTGTGCAGCATCCATGCATTTCCTTTGCACTTAAACCACATTGTATTGCATCAGCAGTGTCCCGGGCTTAAAACTCCTCAGTTTCATGGATTGTGTGCTTGAAATTACACCTCTAGAGTGAAGCTAAGCTTAGAGTAATGATATATTACTGATATTACTGCATACACTTTTGGTTCTAAGATCTTTCTACAAAAATCAACCAAAAAATACAATGGTAGAGAGGTAATGACAAGTCAAAGATCAAGGGAGAAATCAGTGAGAACATATCAGAGCATACCCTGACTTCATCTACTTGTGTGGATTTATTTCTAAAGGAAAATGGTGAATAAGGAGGTGGAACAGTGAGGAAGATGAACACCAGTTCCCCTGGGTCTGAACAAAAGCCTACGCTCGTTTTCATCATAGTGGAGGCTGGAGGTAACTTGTAAGTCAGAGCAGCATCAAGTCCTTCTTTAAGAGTGTGAGAGCTTACCGTGTGTTTGTGCATCCAGACGAAGAGCATTATGGAAGACCGAGCACTCATTGTGTGGGCTGACACAGCAGGCAGCAAGGGCGCCAGAGCTGGAGAACACACTTAGTCTCAGAAGGCTGCCTCTGTCTCAACCTGCTGCTTTCTGAAGATCCTGGCCTTTGATTTTCTTTTCTTTTTCTTCCTCTCTTTTCTTTAGCTCAGGCACCAATCTCCCTTTTTCCTTCACCTTTTGTTGGTGATTTGGATGCAAAGTTGGCTATTTTCTCCTTGCTGCAGATGTGACTACCTGTAACCACGGCAATAACAGTTTACCGTGAGGAGTTCATTCAAAAAATTGATTTGCCAAAGCAATCTATCCTAAACTGAAACAGACTCTCCTACCATTTCATGTCCATTTCATTGGCCTGTGATTTTCTTTTCTTTTTCTTCCTCTCTTTTCTTTAGCTCAGGCACCAATCTCCCTTTTTCCTTCACCTTTTGTTGGTGATTTGGATGCAAAGTTGGCTTTTTTCTCCTTGCTGCAGATGTGACTACCTGTAACCACGGCAATAACAGTTTACCGTGAGGAGTTCATTCAAAAAATTCAAAAATTTATTCTGCCATTTTTCTTACCCTGTCTTCTTCTAATAAAACATAAAATCTTTCACATCTTAAACCGTTTCTTTGTTTTGTCGGCTTGACATGTTAAGTCATTTTAAGTTCATTCACCTAAATTAAATGGCTAGTACAATTACACTCGGGTTCAATTAGGCTGACTTTAGGAAATTGTGTTTTGTATGAAACTTGTGGCTTGGATGGGTTTTAATGAGTTTTTTTCTGTAGTTTTTGTGTCATTGTTTCAAGGGTATTTCTTTTTAAAAAAAGAGTTTAATGTAAATGAGACAATTTAAAAAGTGGTTTTAAACCAAGGCTTTGGATTACTTCCTAAATATAGCTGAATGATATTAAGCTGCTCAGTCACATTTTATTTAAATGAAACTTAATCATATGTGCAAGTAGGGAGATTTGCTCCAATCAGAACATTCTCATAACTTGTCACGTATTGCTACTTAGTCAAAACCTTCTTGTGTCTGTTGTCAAAGACCAGGGGGTCCCTTTAGTGTAAATTTCTGTTGCATTTCCATATTATTGGCACTACACAGCTGTATAATGCCAGTAAGGGGAGACGCCTCATATTAAAAGGCCACAGGAAAATTGCATCTTGGTAATTAGCAACTAACGTGTTATGTAAGCTGGAGAAGGCTCCCAAGCAGGTAAATTCTGCATTAGTTCACACTTGACAATGATTTTTCACTTCCTTTTTTAAAATTTTTACTCTGGTTTCTGTTCTTAGAGTTCCTTTTCTCCACATTACATGTTAGAAGTGCTTGGAAAAGAAAACATCATCATAAGGCATTGAAATAGGCTTTACATTAAAGCACATTTAAGCTTTGGTAAAATGTTCTATTTTGCCATACTTAAAAAGACATACAATTCTACTACTACAGTACTACTACCAAGTATACACCAAAAAAAGACAAAAACAATTTCCTGTCAGGGTTCAGTGGGTGTATAGCTAGACAAAATATTAGCGTGACCAAGTTAAACTAGTTGCAGTCATTCCTTAGGTAACCAGCTCTCTTACTAGTTAGACAGGTCGCTAATGGCTGGCTGTCCACATCAACAGTACAGATGTTGATATTGCCAATATGTCAAGGAGACAGCTTCAAATAAGATAAAACTTTGAATTTCATGACAAACTCATCTTCTGAATGCTGGATGGATGATTCAGTGAGGTCGAGCTGAGATGCAAGTGTAGCTGTCTACAATTTTTTCTTTTAATGATGCATCCATAAAAGTCATATTTCTGCGAGTGTCCTTGTACAGAATATAATAGTCCAGAACCATTTATCCTACTCTTCCAAGGTCCTCCACAAAAAACAAACATACATAAATAAAGGGCTTTGATTTGCTTTTCCTGTAATCCTCTTAATATTTTTCTTGATCTGTCTATTAATTGTCATTCTCAAGTGGTACAAAACAAAAGCAATGCTCTGATTTTGCTTGGAATGTCAAAAAGACTTATCTTTCTGTTGTATGGAGATTGGTTCACCTGTTCACACCATAGCAGAATTTATTTCCCAAATGTGTCTGAACATTTTTATGCTGCTCTTGATGCATTCACATCAATACTTCTAATGTACACGTACAATTACATGCTTTTTAAAAATAAAACAAATAAGTGGCAGACCAGTTAAATGTTCTTTCTCTCCCTCATTGAAGCCTTTCATTATGGGAAAATAAATGAAGCTGTGTAATCCAGCTTCTCTCTGTAGGTGTACTGTTGTTTTGTGGTGTCTTGCTGCGAGACTCAAAGACTTAGTGGTCCATTTTGCTGCTTTTTGGTTGTGGCAGGAAAAATGCTAATGAACAGTACAGAAACGAAGTGCCCTCCTTCCTCTCTCAGCACAAATAATGTGACTTTATTTTCTGCCAGAAAAACAGATTATGGAATTTCTCCAAAATGTTGACGCTGTTCTATGTGATTTTTCTACAAGCCTCTTTCTATTACCTCTCTCTTATTTATTTAGTTTGTTTACAATTCTATAACAATTGCTAATAAACTGTTATATGCTATAAAAAATTATAGCGTTACAGATAGATTAATATCAAATCTGTTCAAATATTTATTTCTTTATGAATAAAATGTACAAATATCTTAAGAGTAATGCAATACAATTTTGTCCATCAAGGCAGAGGTCATGTACTCAGCACTGATTTGTCTGTCTGTCATTTAAAGAATGATGGACAGATTTGGTTTGAATTAACAGGAAACGCCAGGAAAAGAATATAGAATAAGGGATTCGATTTTGGGGGTGATCTGGGATTATTTACAATGAGCAAATAGGGAAAAATTTTGCCATTAAAATTTTTAACTCAAACAAGGTCCACAATCATTGGCACAATCAAGTTCACAAGTCTTTGACCATTTATAGATGCTGGTTTATAGATGCTGCTTGTCTACTCAGCAATTGATCTTGTACAGTAATTGATCTTAACTGTCACACTTCATTACACATCACCTATTATTCTGAGTATGAGCAGTCATATTCACAAAGTTTCGGTCTCTTTATAGATTAGTTGCTCGGAAAAAACAACTAGTTATTTCAGCAGTTCTGGATATTGAGTGTGTTCCTGAGTACTTTAGAGCAGTTCTGATGTATATGATGAGTATATGACGACCTAGAACCTGTGTCCATATGTAAAGAAGACAAGACAGACCCTGAGGCGAATAACAGTGGTTAAGCACTTGTCTCAGATGATTATCTCTAAATTCACCATTCATTTGTCAAGGAGATGTGATCCCTCTCACATGTTTAAACCTATGTGATATGCCTTATATAACATGTAACAGAAGTTTCTGTTGGTGTTTTGTCCGCACACTTTAGTTTACGTATTTTTCAAGAACTATTTTTAGCTGTTTAGTAAATTTTATAATTACTTCCTACCTCATAATTGCTACCACTGGAAAAGGTGAGATGAGGCACAAAAAATGGAAACTGACACACGTGTGTGTTGGATTCCTTTGGTGGTGGCCTGTTGAGAAAATCCTAAATTAAATTCCAAAAGGATTTATTGCGATTAATAAAACAAATGCAGAGCAAGACTGATAAAGCCAGATGGCTTTCATGTGCTTGGACACACCTTTGATTCTCAAGCAGAAAAAGGTAAATTCACTTTATTCAGTACATTGCTCTCGCACACTTCTCTGACTGAATATTAAGTTAAACTTACCCCAGAAACGTGTGATATTTTTCAGCAACACACCTTTCAGAATCTGAAAGTAGTTTTATTTGACTTCATACAGTCAATGAGAACTGTGTTATTCTGAAAGGGGAATAGATGGTGTGCACTGACTGAGGCATCTGCAGTGAGAAAACACTAAGATCAAGCATCTGTGACGCAGAGTGCAAATACTCACTCTGCCAATCTATCAAAGTAACTTTGCAGCCACAGTTTGCCGCGTAAATTAAATAACTTTGTAATTTGCTCTCCGGAACTTCAGCGAGCGGAAAAAGTCGAACAGTCATCAAGTAATTATTCCATTTGCGGAGAATGATAATGAATGGGATTGTCGTGTAGGCTGCTCATTGTCCAATAATGGCTCATATCATTAGAAAAAGGAAAGAAACTCTTATTTCCCCCTGCTATAATCATGCTTTAGGCTTTGTAGACAACACAAAAAGCACATATACCTCATAATATGGAACTTGGATCTTCTCAGACAGATACAATAAGACCTAGACATACATCCTTAGTACAAGATGATTTCTGTTGTACAAACTCATCGACACTCAGTATTTTGAGAATGGATGAGGAGATTTGATCTGTTTTCCTCGATTGCTTAAAAGATTCCTTTAAACATCCACCAATTTTTTCAAAAACTTTAAATTGTAACTCCAAAAATCCCAGACTTTTCCATTATTCAAATAAAAGCAGTTATCAAGAGTAAAAAACTAAACATTGTGTTCAGATCAAACAGACATTAAGTAAAATCATAGACCACAGAGACTTAACTAAAAGCTACAGTACATAAAAGTTATGACAGCAGAATGTGTGTCATACACACTGCACAAGCCAGGGACATTTAAATCTATAGTTGTTAATCCTGTTCAGACACACTGGGTGAAATGGTCCTTTCATCCTGAGCGTTGTCAAGACATTATGTATTCATAAAAAAGAACATAAAAAGTCAGACCTATGAGAGCTTCTGACTTCAAAAAACTCTCATCAATTCCTGCCATTATGTCCAAATGGGGAGGAGGGGGTCTGGCTTCAAAAACAGCACTGGTGAGAGGGAATGGGGCTTATCGAAAGAAGTTCGGCTTTGAACAGTGTGTTCACTGAGGGGGGGGAGGACTTATAGGAAATGCTCATTCTCTGGAAGGGGGCGGAGCTTGCAGGAAGTGCCACTTTCAAATCTTGCTAGCTCTCCGACATTACAGTAGCCTACCAACTCTAACTTTAAAGCTGTAGTCTGTAACTCTGAGAGGAGAGCGGACATAGCTTGAAGTTTTGAACAGACACAAGTCTCATGTCACTCCCCCTTCCTCCCTGCTGCGCTCAAGTCCTGCCTCCAACTCCATCCCCTCACCTCCTCCCGGTGGCGCATGCGCGACAGCCTTGACATAACCATAATACATGACACAACACAACATGGCCAACTCTGCATCAGTTCTAAATCCTTTCAGATCTCACTCCCCAGTCAAAAGCCACCTGAACCAGTTAATTGAAGTGTTGCTATAGTGATACCTATAAACAAGTGATATAACTGTGATTTAAAGCGGATCAATGCAAGTCTGGGTATGTTTACCATGCAGTGCGCACCCCAAAGCTGTAGGGGGAGCTCCAGAGCGAGAAAATAGGCGACAGACGAAGAAGAATGTTGT
>JAVQJG010024466.1:0-25091 GCA_036024015.1 Craterocephalus amniculus
ATCTTTCTTCGTTCTATTGATAATGTCTGAGACCCCATGGTGTTGTTTGATCGTCGTAAATTCATAAGGAAGAAACAGTATTCATAAATGAGAATTCGCAATTGTAATTTTTGAAGTTGTAACTTTTTAAATTGTATTCTATCAGAAAAAATACACAATGAACATTTTATGTGTGATTTTACAAAGATGTGAATTTACAATTTTTTGTTTATGCACAACTTTATATGATTATGCACGGTTCTGTTTTTGTGCACACAAATTCTAATTGACAGCTATCTTACACCATAGATGTGGTGTTGAGTTTCCTAAGGTGTATCAGGGATTTTATCCAAGACTTTGAAGTGAAGAAACAGGCTGTGACATTGTTGAGTAACACTGGGTGACTAAAGAGACAAAGTAAATTTCTTCTTGTTCTTGAAGTAAACCCTTGACAGAACAGTTGTCAACATAAAGGCTGACTTACTGTTTAATGTTTTTTACAAAATGGCAGCACATGGATGGAGATGTGAATGACAAACTGCAGCTGGGACAAATGGCTGCACTCGAGGTGCAGCTTCTGCAGTTACACTCGCCATGTGACAGTATCCTCAAAGGTAAATAAAAAAACGAGTTAAAGAATAATAGTATGAGTATAAAACCAGATTCTAAGATTAGCTGTGAATGTGCTTATTCAGGCTAAGTCTCTGACTGGAGTACAGAATCCTGTAAGAAGAATTAAGACTAATTTCAAGTGAACGTCTAGATGATGAAACGGAAGCATTTAAACTTTTTGCACTTTGAAATAAATTACATGAAAGTTAAATTTCAAATGAACTCCAAACAAGACATATTTAACTTCAAACGAAAAGATCTTTTAAAATGCTCCAGACAACTCTTTTATAATGGAAACAAGACTAAATAGATCCAAAGATGTGATTATCGCACTGAATTTGTTTTTGTTGTTTGTTTTTGTTTTGCTCTGTGTAAAAAATCTTAAGGAATATAGGATTAAGATTTTGCAATTAATCTTTTTTTCATAATGTGAAAAAAATTGGCAGTTGGCATAGTATAACCCCACAAGTCATGGATCTTTAATGTTTCCCCTTCATCCCACACACCATTCATTAAAAAATATTTTCTATGAGATTTTTTCAAAACTGGAATAAAACAATGAGCTGAGAGAGTTGATGGGAAGTGAAGCCACGATGGCAGGAAAAAGCTACTAAGGAAGAGTCGAATTACTGAATAAAAAATGTAGACCCACAGGAGAATAGAGGGAGGACAGTGAAAGGGTGAACAAGGCATCAGGTAAGGCAGACAGACAGTGATAGTGGTGTAAGTGAGAAGAGAGAGGGGCAATGAGGACCAAATGACTGTCTTGACAGAATTAAAGATTTTTTTTCAAGGCTGATGTCAGTGGAAGGCAAGAAATAGACAGAAAAAATAGATTAAATGAGACAGACAAAAAGCCCAGAGGACAGAAACCAAGAGTTGAGTTGTGCTGCTTTAGAAGAGGCTGCAGCAAAGCCTCCCTGTTTCAGCTATTATGTGATGAAGAAGAAGGAATGATCAAAGTACAGAGAAGAGACACTGAAGAGGAGACAAACAGGTAACACAGAGTTTAAGAACAGAGCTAATAGAAACATCTGAAGATCTTAAGAGAGGCAGGTTAAGAGAAAATAAAGAGGGTTAATGGAGGAAGCGTAAGACAGTGTGTGGCAGGTTAGGACAGCAAGCAAAAGAGATTGAGAGAAGGTGAAAGTAGAGTTGTGTTTTCCCTGTTAGAGAGGAGCTCTTTGTGAGAGAGACAAAAAAATTCAGTTTGAGAGCAGCTGTTAGCGTATGTGAGTGTGATCAGCTAATTTTTTAAAGTCAGACAGACCATGGGGGGAAGAAGTCAGCGTCACTTTAGACTCAGACTGAGTTTCAATAACATTCAGTCATCATAAGCAGCTGCCATCTCTCTTAAAATCAGATGACAGCTTAACAAAAGATGAGTCCAGGCTGGCTTTTCAAAGGAGAAAAAGTAATCCACAGAATAATATAGAGCTGCAGGTTTGCGTAGCAGAAGATACAGCTTCACAGCTCAAACTGTCACTGATTTAGATTTACCACTCCTTGTAGTCAAGTAATTTACTTAAATGGAACTTGATATGTGATTAAAGCATGAAGCCCTCATGTGGCAAATTGGATTTATTGAATTGGTTGAAATAATAGGCAAAAACACTTGTGTTTATATGTCACACAATTCACACTGTGTTTCAAGACCAAAAATAGACATTCAGTCCAAACAGAGCTGTAAAATGATTCAAGTTTGACATAAAAAGTTATGGTTATTATTACCAGAAAGCAATTTTGAGACCTGCTATTGTTTTCCCAAAGCTACATCTTTTTTAGTGCCAAGATCAAACCCAAAGTGTAAGGATGTCATTAGGTGGCCAGTGATGGCCAGGATTTGTCCGGAGAAGTGGACAGTACTGGACATTGAAGGTCTTCCTTAGCTTAGACATTACTTTAATGTCACATGAAACTGGGTGGTTTTTGCTCCTATTTTTGAAAAAGGGGGCTGGAGAGTGTGTTATAACTGCAGGGTGATCACACTACTCTGCTTCCTCAGTGTAGTGTACTCCAGTGCATTGAAAAGGAGGCTCTAACCTTGTTTTGTGGATCTGGAGAAGGCTAATGACCATGTTGCCAAGTATGTGGTACTAGAGCCAATGTTGCAGGCTATACGGTCCTTTCACAACCAAAGTAAGAGCTCTGTCCACATCTTCCATACAGCATAAAGCTTATTTACGGGGTGTAGACTCTGCCAGGCCTGGCTGTTGTCACCAATATATGTGTGGTTGTTATTGTCAGAATGAAGGCACAGTTGGTGAGAGGAAGCTGTTTGGCTGGAGGGCCTCAGGGATTCATCTGTGCTTTCTATGGACGTGGTTTCATTGACCTCTTCAAACCATGACTTTCAGCTCATACTGCATATAGCTAACTGTGATAAAAATCTGCTCTTACCATCCAAAGGCTATCATCCAAAGGGTAGAGTGGGGCGGGGGTGAAGTGCTCCCTCCAGGTCAGGGATGAATCCCTGCCTCAAGTGGACGGGTTGAAGTGTTGTTTTTGATTCATCACAGTAATGAGAGCAGTGCACCAGTCCATTGATGTGAAGAGCCAACCCTTCAACTATCACCTGTGGACATGCTGGAGGGATTATGTCTAACCCTCCTTGACTAGCAGCGCCTCAGGATCCCCCGTGGGGAGCTGCAGAGTGTTGCTTGGGAGAAAGAAGTCTGGTTTTCCCTCCTAAACCTGTTGCTTCTATGACCCAGTCTTGGATAAGCAGAAGAAAATGGCTATATTAACCTCAAGTCATGTTTAACTGGACAACAATCGTGCAACACGTAGCTTTTTGTGATAATACTGGTTTCATATATTGTTTTTTATAGTGTCTGTCCTGTTACGCAGACACACAAAGACATTTAAATGTTCGAAGTAAAATGTTCCAACTTTATATGTTTTTAATTTTTTGGCCTGTAGTTAATCCTTCTAATTCAAATTTTAAGGTTTCATTTTAAATAGATGATTAAAAATATGGTTCCCCTCTTTAATATTAATACAGATCCTAAAGTTGACATCCATTTTATGAACAGATTGCATTTTATAGCTCTTATAACGGAAAGGCAAGTTAGTGAATCCCACTAGAACACAGGAAAAGCATTATGAATCTTTATGTAATTCATTTCAGATGACGGTGTGATGTGATTATCCACAGGTAATGGTGTCTGGGGACTTAAAGTTTACTGAACTGCAGAAACTTTCATGCTAAACTAAGTTTCTGGATTTACGTAAAAAGTGCTTCCCGTTGTAGAAAATGTATACAGATGTGTAAAGTTTATTTTCTTAAGCAGACCAAACATGACTGAGACAAAAAATATGACATCACAGCTGTTTCAGCATTACTACTTAGATGGTCTAAATGACTTTCATTGTGAAATCATGATCGTCATGGTGACGATGAACTTCCAACGCTCAGAAAAACCATGAATCACTAATTCAATTTCATGCAGTAAAGTGAAAACACAGGATTATTTCAGTCAATCCCTCACCATAACCTCCCAGAAATCATCTTAGCAAAGTGTCTGGAAATGCTGATGCAGGCAAAGTATGGACTGCACTCTCATCGGCACACACACACACACACACACACACAGACACACACACACACACATCAGAAAATAAGCCATGCGAAAAACAAAAAAACAACAAACAAAGCACAACGAAACACATGCACACACTTGCTTGATAAGCGCATGCACGCACATTTGTTCATTCAGCACTTTAAAGCAAACCATTAGTCGCTCAATCAGGCAGGCCCCACGAGGGAGAGAAAGCTAATTAACTGCCGTATCGAAACGCCAAGCTTCGCACTTTATCAAGGTTTCAGGAAATACGATGGGCCCTCACAAATGCCATATTGTTCTCTCTCTCGTCTTCTGTGCGTCAGTCTGTCTCTGTCCTTCTTGATACTGCCTAATAAATCTAATTAATTTTGACAGAGATTTTAAATATGTTGGAATATATTAACAAAAGCTTTGACTCTCATATAAATTACTATGTATGAGTGGCCCAAAACAAAATTCTCCCCAATTTTTTGTTGAGGCAGGATTCAAATGTATGCATGCGTCAAATCCTTAAAGGAACTATACCTGATATTATTTTAATCTTTCTAAGAAAAATGGTTTTCTACGTGGTATAGTATGTAGTAAAAGTGGTAATTTCATTTCAATCAATGAGTCATTGATTGCGCATATGTACTAGTCCAGGGCATTTTAGTTAGCGAAAGCGGCTAGTTTTTTTAGCATTGGCGTGACGCTCTTTCTCTGCCAGGTTAATTTTTGGAACGTCCAGACTCCGATCAGCCAGTAATAGCGTTCTCCTAGTGATCCGGAGTCAAATTATGAAAGTTAAACCCCTTAGCAAAGAAAAAGCGTCACACAAAAGCTAAAAAAAAATTGCCGCTATCGCTAACTAAGCTAGCCGGATGTGAAATCGGGTATAGTCCCTTTAAGTATCCTTATGATAGTGAAAGTGCCATAAAGCATGAAGTTGCGCACCTTTTTCTCAAAAGAAAAGGTACTGTGAGGGGTTCTGATCCGATCCCTGCGGCTGCAATGTTAAACACTGTTAAATAACTGGGAAGATGCAGGCAATTGACAGGAGGTTTGAGTGCAATTTTTTTATTGCAAAAAAGCAGAGAACAGTCTTTCATGTATTTGTAGTTTTCAGTACGACTGAACTTTGGCAGAGTTTTGTACTTTGTCGTCCCTAACGACGGCTAATTCAACATCCATCATCCATTCTGTCCCTTCTCTGAGCTCTCTCCATTAAGTAAAAATCAGTCTGATGTTGAATCTCGTCTTACCTTGTACTCTGTCACTCTCTCTCTCATTCTCTCATTCTCATTCTCTCTTTCTTTTCCTGTCTGCCTCCAATAAATCTTGAAGCCTTTTTTTTGCTGAATCAGCAATGGTGCCCATTAAAAACTACCAATATGTTGATATCCAGTCAAGAGTTTTGTGTAGTATTTGTTGGTGTGCACTGTGCTTGTATGTAACATTATGGGCTGTTTTAAATAACCTAATATGAGTTACAAGGTTAAGAGTGGATGCTTCTGTCCTGTATGTATAAGACAATCCGTTAATTCAAGTTGTTACTAGAGTAAAACGTTTTGGATAAACCTTGACTCCATTCTGAAATAATTAATTTCTGTCAGGCAGCTAAATGTTTATGATGAAAATATGATTAGTTTCAGGCTCTGAGCCCATCACTTTCCCTGTATTTTTAATGTGATACTAGAGTGAAGGGAAAACGCCCTACCTTGAGCCTCAAGGTGGATGCTGAGAAGGCCTGGGTGATACTGCCAATTATAGTATGGATCTGATACCAAATTAACGCATGCCAAGTATTGCCAATACTGATGCAAAACTGATACAATGCTGTTTGCTTGAAATTTACCTTTAATTATTAATCATGATTATGATAATAAAACGGTCCAAATATTTTTTGTCGAATGAAATTTTTTTAACAACAAACTGAATGGCAGACCTGAGAAATTTAAATGCAAGTGTTTTGTTTGTAAACACAAAATAGCATCAACATGTGATGAAATAGTAAAAGAACTGTTGATCCCTTTTGTTGCAGTTTTTTGAGAAAAGAAAAAGTCGGCAGTGCAAATTACCTAAACAAAAGTAAAAGCCACTATTGGCTCTTATTCCCAGGAAAGCAAAGAAGAGAAACTGCAAGAAGAATACCCATCTCATCACGCTGGTATTGATACGATATTTTTAATAGATCAACTCCCCCATAATGCTGAGGCTAAAAAGCAAACAGCCCATGGGTTTTGGGCAGCAGGTGCAGCATTAGTGGTATGAAAAGACAGCAGCTTATTCTGTTGCGAAGCAGCACGGGGCAGCAAGTATGAGACAGTAAGTGTGCAGCTTAAAACGACAGACCAGACTGCATAGGTGTGTTTGATATGTGACATGAGACAGATTACATGAGAAGCAGCAGAACAGCTTCAGGGACCAGCCTGAGCCTGCTCTCTGGACGTCAGTGTGCATTGTTGGCTTTGTGGAAACTCTGCAAACATGAACTCTGCATATGTGTCGGGAAAGCTAAGTGATTCAGGATTCTAATACTGTTATCCACATCTTCATGGATAATTATTAAGACAAAAACGAAATTGGTCAGCCTCTGATGTCTTTGAGATTTTAACAAATGATAGTGCTCAGTGTTGCTGTCAGTAGTGGCCCATAAATGAAAAAGCAAAAACAAGAGAGAACAAAAGAAAGAACAAAGGAAAAATCCATTGTGTATTCTAAACTAAAACAAAAATGTATGATTAGTGTGTGGTATTGGGCAAAAACTGCTTGAAGTGTAAGTGCTCTGAATGGTTCAAATTATGAAATCACAGTGATTTACAACATACCAGGGTTATTTTTAAACGCTGTTTTGTGAAATGGTGTTGCATTTACCCAAAAAGCAAAAAGAAATGAGTGTCCTGGAAAACATGACTGGGTATTTAATCCCATGCTGTTTGTTTTTTCATTCATTATACCACTCAAATATTTCCCAACTATTTTATTTATTGTCTTCAGCTTAAGTGCATGTTGAAGATTGAAAACAGAAGGAAATAATATTCTTTCTCTACATTTTTTGTATAACAATTGCGGTACACTGCAATACACTGTTAGAATTTATTATATTCTATTTTTGTTCATATTTCATTTATAACAGTTGCAAAACCTTAAACGACTTGTTAAGAAGTATACTGGTTGTACTTTCTGCACTACAAAGCAGATAATTTTTCTTTTAAAAATATTCAATCATAGCCCTCCTTTAATATCATGGTAACTACTCTCATTTATTAAACTTAGAAGTCCATGAAAGGTTTCTGCCTGGATCATAAACCAGAAATGGCTCCTAAAGTTAGTGTTCAGAGGGATACTGCCTCAGGCTGGTCTTAGAAATGCTTCATTTGATTTCTTACAAAAAATAATAGAGATATTCACACATATCCTATGAAATCCTAAACCAGTCAACAGACTTGCTCTGTGATGTTTCTGCAGTACATCTCTGGTTCCAAAACAAGAACAAAGTCAAAAATTCAGAAAAAATATTTTTTATAAATTTTTATGGTACACTATGAAAGTTTTGCTGTCTTATGCCATTTTTTGTGTAGGTATATTCCATCAGATCACACCAAAAAATGTTAGAAAACACATTCAAGAGTGAGAGAGTGTAACAAAATCTTTGAGGTGGCATAAGAGCAAACAGCAGAGCCCAGCTCATCACCTACAGTACAGAGGAAGAATCTTGGATTTCCCATATACATCCCCTGGATTTTCCAGCGATAAACCAGTTTCTATATACATAAGGCATAAAGCACCACAGAGTTCCATGCTGGCTGGGATACACGGGTGCTTCATGTTCCCTCCCAGTGGAAACGAACTGATGAAGCTCAACAAAGAAGAAGTGAAGCCATGTTTTTTTTCAGAAGTTGTTGAAGAATGGGAGGAAGTCTCATCTAGCCTTGCAGTTACTATGCCAAATTATTTTATTTTATAAATATATTTTATTTACTTCAAGCCACAATGAATACATTTTCATCTTGTTGCAAATGAAAATTAAATAAAGCAGTTTTCACGGACAGAAGGCACCTGTGTCCAGTTTCCTTTCAAATTTGTGTGTTGTCTGTACAGCAGGTTCTTACATTAGAAAAGGCTGTTTAGGTTTAGCAAATGTATTCCCATTACAGAGGGGGTATTTCAAACCACTGTCAGGAGGTTTATAAAAGGTGGTGGTGCTGGCACTGGCTTTTTAGAGCTGGTTCTGGGTTTGTATTGATGCTGGCAATCCACAATTCATCCAATTAAATCTGGAAAAGGCGGACAAAGGTTTGTTTTCCTTCACATTCCAATATCAAGATTTATTGGCAATTCATGCATTTACAGATTTCTTTTTGCCAGACACAAACAATAGCTTGCCATGAGACTATATTGGACAAAAAAAAAAAGTTTTAGGCTCTACAAGACTTTTTTGTTTGTTTGTCAAGTATGTTACTAGAATATTAGACACTGCCTATAAAGATGCTGTGTCACTGATTATCCCTTACATAAACACAGCACTGTGAACACTACTGCTAACTTATAACACTGCATACCAACACTTAAAAACATTATCAAGCATAAATCTTTTACTTATGTGTTGTGTTCCACCTTAACGCGACTGTATTATTTACCACTTCTGCACAATGCACTCAAACACTCCCTTAAACAGTATGATTACATGATTAATAAATCTACATGGATAGGAAGTTATTTGTTATCTGGTAAAAGCTAATTTGCATAATAAAATGTGGCTTTATTTCAAAGTTTAATCTCAGTACCTGAATAAAGATATTCTACTTTAGATCTTGAACGGTTGAAGATGCCTCCACCATAAAAGTCTTGGGAAGTCAGCTAGCTGTACCCTAAAATACCTTTCTTAAAACTGCATAATTTCTGAATCATTAAACTGTCACTTAGAGCTCATTATAAAATACAAAATGATTTCTTCTGCAAAGATGGCAGTGCAAGCCAGGATTTTATTTTATTCCATTTCAGTCAGAAGTTTCACAGCAGACTTCCAGGATGCTACATGATTGTTCAGTTGCATCTACTAAACAGCATGTGACAACTTTGGCTTTAGGGCCAATTTTCCTAATGTAACATCTGTCTTGTGAATGCCTGTGTGACAAATAGAAGTGTCCAAACGCTGTCTGGCCACCGTAGACCTGAGACGGTAAATCTCTCATTTCTGTGCTTTTACAATAATGGATGCTGCGACACAGAAAATCTTTGGAATTTACTCAAAGCTTTACAAAGGGATTACATCAAAGTCATCTGGTGTATAATTAACATGAGGGCTACCCTAGTTTTATCACAAAAAAGATATTGGTCCAAGAAGTTTGCAAGTGACCTTTCTCAACTTCCTCAATCAATTATAGAGGTCTTTGTTTGAATGCATATCAAAACAGTGTTAAAAACAAACAAACTTGAACACAGTGGACGATACCGAATCTGAAACCTGCCGGCTTTTATTTCAAATTACACAACAGGGAGATCTAATTTGGCATATCCATCATCCAGATTTCTGCTGGCAGCCTCAAAAGATTGGCCAGTGATCAGAGAGGCTAAGACATTAGAGCTGGTCTCTGGTGTAACGTGTTGGTTCATTCTGTTTCAGACCATCCTTTGCCTCAGAGATCATCAGCACAAAGTGTCTCATTCCACCAAATACGCAGTGTTGGCTCCACATGTCTCTTATTTTAACTTTTTGTGAAACAAAACATAAAAGAAGAAATCAATCAAATAAAAATGTAAATCCCCAGCAATAAAGTATTAGAGGACCCCCCTCCCCACTCTTCTTTATTTCTTGTTTGAAATCCAGCAGTCATTCAAGAACAAACCTAGAGGTAGAGGAAGCTGAGTTAAACAACTGTCTCTGTCATAATCTGTTTTTGCTTTAAAGCATTTATCACAAAGACTAACTTCTTTACTCACTAAATTAGCAGAAGCTCAGCTAACTGCTTCCCAAAATGATTTAGAATCTCTTAAATAGTCGAACCAAGATGGTTCTTTGGGGAATTTTCACTCTAGAATATGGCCTCAAGTTATAAAGTAAACCAGAGAAGAGAGCATACATCAAGAACAGTCTGTACTTAAGAAAGTTTTAATGGATATTTTGATATCTCATTCATCAAAGGATTAGGCATTCCGTAACATATTCAGTGAAGGATTCTCCTTCAATACAAGTTAGCTGTGAGGCCTTTAATGTCCTGATCACTTGACAGAAAAAGGGGCTCCATAAAAACATTGCCACTGACTAAATCTTCAAATTATCTGCTGACTTGGCCCACATTTCCCTCCTTTTCTTACCATTAGACTCCTTAATTACATGTGACAATGCAGACAAGATCATTCTGTATGCCTCAGAGTTCATTTGGTTGACGTAATCAGGAACATCAGTAGACTTCACTGATCCAGGTCCAGAGGCAGCCGTGCATGCTGCAATCACAAGACCACATCCCAGATGCTTTACAGGTAAGATGAGCGCTCTGCAGTCTCTCTTTCTTTGCCTTTGGTCTTAGAGCTGATGTAACACTGACATACTGGGCTGCAGAGTTGTGATTCTCTTCTATAATCCCTTATTTAATGATCAGTTATACTATTTCTTCTTTGAAATATGACAGGTTGTCTGCAACTTCTTTGGTTGAATCTTTTATTCATTCAATGGTGTTGCAATAATCACTGCCTGGCCAAAAAAAAAAAAGTTGCAATCAGGATTTAACTAAGCGAACAGATATGAAGAAGTTATTTAACCCCAACTGATACAATGACTAGTTTCTCATTTCTTAAACAACCATGTGGAAAGATGCATCCCGTGGTTGTGGAAAAGATGTTAGTCTGTTCAATAGGGGTCAAATCATTGGCATCAAGCAGAGAAAACATCTAAGAATAAAGAGAAACCACTTAAATTTGGTTAGGAACTGTACAACACGTTATCAATAAAAACTGGAAGGATAGTGGAGAACCATCGTCATTGAGGAAGGATTGTGCAGAAAAAAAAATCCTGAATGATTGTGGTCACCGATCACTTAGATGTTGGGTAAAATCAAAGCAAAGGGAAAAAGTAGAACTCAGAGTTATGTTTAATAGGAAAGGTAAGAGCATTTCCACATATACGGTGTGAAGGGAACTAAAGGGATTGGGACTGAACAGCTGTGTAGTCGTATGAAAACCACTAATCAGTGAAGTTAGCCAGAGAAAAGGCTTCAATTTGCCAGGGAGCATAAAGATTGGATTCTGGGGCAATGGGAGGGGGCCATGTGGTCTGATGAGTCCAGATTTACGCTGTTCCAGAGTGATGGGAGCATCAGGGTAAGAAGAGAAGCAGATCATCATGCTTAGTGCCTACTGTAAAAGCCTGTGTGGAAGTCTATGATCTGGGGTTGCTGCAGTTAGCCAGGTCTAGATTCAGTAACATTCGGCTATGTTCCTAAAAAGCGAAGTTAGATGACTACCTATACTGAACGACCATGTTACCCAAACAACGGATCATTTGTACAGCCATATTCCATGATGACTGTGTCAGGATTGGCTGGGCTCATGAGACATTATTTTCAAACATGGATTGGCCCCACAGAGGCAATTCTAACCCCAGTGAAAGTTCTTGGGATGGGGTGTAGAAGAATTTGCACAGTGGTTGGACCCTCCAATTATCAATACAATTTCTAGCAGTAAAACTACCAGAGATTCCAGCTGTCACATTTACATGAATGCTGAAGTTGATTCAATCAGTTGTGGGTTTATATAATGGACACATTTATTATGTCTGGGACATAATTGTACACACGGAGTGCATTGGAAGAAGGTGGGTTTTTTAAGTTTTTTTTTTTTTTTTTACTTTTTGACTGTTTAGGAGGGCTTGGTAATCCTGAAACTCTTTCAGTTTACAACAAAAATGTTGTATACACCACAGTCCCATTCTGTGTTGCTGTCACCTCATTACATGACGCAACCCCCAAGCATGCACAGAAATAACATTTACCCAGAAACTGAATGTTTTGTTTTTTTCCCCAGCTGATTAAATGGTAAAAAAAAAATTTTAATCACCCCTCTCGATCAGACTGAAACTTCTTTCTGATCAAGGCTGCTCAGATGAGCTGAGGTGTTTACATTTTTATTTTGAGTGGACATTTGATCAGCTGAAAAGTGATTCATGTAAATGGCTTGTGTATTTCCAGTCTTCTTTTCTCCCTTAAATGAACACTATGGACTGTGCCTATTTTGTTTTTGTTTTCCAAACTGTTCACTTTCAGATAGATTTTTTAATTTTATCTCCTCTGCAAATCTTTGGATAACATGTTTTCTCATCAAAGACAGCTCTGTAGTTGTAAACCTACTTTGTCTTAAAACTCAAAACACAAAACCCAAGCCAAAGTATTTACAGCTTGTTTGAGGAGACATAATTACTGCAAGATGGAACACCTGAGGTACAAAACAACCTGCTCCATGTTTGTCTCAGAATTTGTGATTACCTGAGATTGATAAATTAGGAACAACAACATGTTTGATTCACAATGGTTAACAATGTCGCCTCTTAGCAAGAAGCTTCAGTTTAAATGATGTGGAACCAGTTACGTCAGGGTGATTTATAAAAGAAAGCAAACAAGTTGGATTTAAGAGCTTTTACATATCCCTGTGGCTGCATGCTTTTTATGTCCACATACTGAGATTTCCGTCACCAAATGTGTATTACATTGATTTGGTCTTGAAATTGACTGCACATATGAATGCGTGCATGCATGGTTTCGTTTAGTAAGTTTATTGAACAGGAACCATGTACAGCAGCATTGATCGTGGGGAAATCTGGTTTGTACCAGATTGTATCTATAATTTCCACCTGTAATCCTTAAAAAGTATAGACATACAACATTCATAGAAAATACAAAGCAAATATTGATGATAGTAAAAAGTACATGCATAGTAAAATATAGTGAAACAGTAGAGGAAATTCAATAGTGAAAAAACTCATTAATATTAACAGTTGTAAAGATGTACATAAGTTTACCCCAATTTAACCTCCATGCCTACCATTCTTCCCCTACTTCCCATTAAGAAGATACAAAAAATAACAGACTTGATAAGATACATATTTTCATTATTTATTTATTTATTAGGGTCAAGGAAAACACTTGATCATCTTAATTAACAGATGTTTTTGTTCTTTTTTTTTCACAATGTTTTGAAGTATTTTTTACTGTTCTTCGTCGTATATATCCTACTCCTCTAAAGGAAAAAAGTCAACGAAAACAAAATTCATTATAGCAATGTGTCATAACAGTTTAGAAAACAACTAAATTAATTTTATATAAAGGGCAATCAGAATAATTTATAATCTTCTCACCTTAGCCAATGCATTCCAATTTCCAACTCATCACATAGTGCTATTTCGTGACAGTTTTCAGTTTTCAATAAGGATCTGCTCCACAGATGCTTGATGACACACTGGCTCTGCCACCAGTAAAGGGTGTCATTCCCTGGTGCTGGGTTATCAGTATCAGTAATCAATAGTGACCAATTATTACCCACTGCCTCATAGACTGTTGTTGTCCTGACAAAAGATGAGCACCAGTCATTATACAGACAAAAACAACCCACATGAAACCTGAGAGTAACAGTATGCAGAGAATAAAAGTACTGCAGGACCACCAATGATCTTTTTCAATTGCTAAACAGGTGATGTTATTACCTAAAGAAAACCAGTACTGGCATGGATTTGTTGTGGTATTTGCTGGACAAACCTCAAAAGTGCAAAAAACTCTTAGTAAATGCTGCTCTTGAACACATGTGTAGGGAATTATTACTATATCATCAAATGCTAAAATATAAATAAATCATAAGAGAAAAATAAGAAAAAAATACCATTTTTCTTATTTCCATGGTGGAGCACTCAGCAAATCTTAGGTTACCTGCTTAGAAACGTGATGAAGAAGTGATGCGTTGCTTTGGGGAAACCCTCTGCATCCTAAACAGATGTGGTGGCTGACTGAGCAAGAGTGAAGCAGTGGGAGTGAAAACGGGTTGCATGAGAAGGATACCATCATCTGGCTTTAGTGTAAATCTTGTTTTTTCAAGAGGTGATGTAACTTTTACTAATGAGAAAGCAGATACATTGGCAGCTGGTTTGTGTGTGTGTGTGTGTGTGTGTGTGTGCGTGTGTGTGTGTGCGTGTGTGTGTGTGTGGGGGGGGGGGGTGTGTGTGTGTGTGTGTGTGTGTCTGTGTGTGTGTGTGTGTGTGTGTGTGTGTACTCACAGAAGTGTCGTCACAGTCTATGTGGTAACGGATGTCCTGACCCTGTTACGCCCTTGCCTTCAACTTCCATGTTGCCCTTTTCAGTTCCCTAAACATGATAGACAGATGCTTCAAAGAGAGAGGAAATCCTTAATGATTACTTACCAGATTATCCATGCTGCTGGGATGACAATAAGATGATGTGGCAGGATGGGAGGGAAAAGGAAAGGAAGGAAACTGGACAGATATGTAGGAAGTGAGGTCATGTGATAATCTGGATAAGGTCCATACAGTGCTAAAATAATGGATTTGAAAGAATATATCATTGACATATCAATCATAGAATTTCTGAAATTGTCAAGATGAAAATAACACAACAGGCAGGATAATCCATCTACTATTCAGTGGGATTAATGAGCACACTGTTGTTCAGCAGCTGCAAAGTTAGCTGGCATAATAGCTGTTGACTGCATTACAATAGTTTCACTGTAAATTGAAAACAGAGTTAATGTAATGTAGAATTTGTGTGTTTGCAGTCTTTCTGAGCTGCAGCTACTGTACTGTATGTGTGTGTGTTTAACAAACAGCAAATAACAGGTTACACGGAGGGTTAAAAATGCTATATTCATCTGAGACTGTAGTTTTTTCCGTGCTCTCTGTATGCATCTGGCTCTGCAAGATATGGCCCAGAGATCAGATGTGAAAAAGGTTAACAGGTATGATATTAGTTTCTTTAATCAAGAGCCCTTCACTGTCAGAGAGCTTTCTTTGTTTTCATGCTCAAATATTACACTGCTCTCCCCCAAAACTCTGCTTAAGGATTCAGAAAGTTGCTGCTTGCATGCAAATATGTTGTGCTTCCGCTGAACCCTCTACTCTGTCTTGTCAAATTTCCCTTTGTGCATGCAAATGTCCTGAACTTGGTTGCTGTTTGCAACTTTCACTCTTGGATTTTTTTTCTTCGTTCTTCCATTTTCTGCCAGTTATCTGAGTTTGGATCATTGGTTTAGTGGCTTCAACAGGGAAGCCTAGACTTTCCCTGCCCTGGTCGCTTCTTCCAGCTCATTCAGGGGGATACTAGCCTGGCTAACGCGACTTCAATGCGGGCGTTGGTCTGGACAAGAGCTTGAGGACAACCATTTCTCATAAGGGACGGTTGACCCGCCTCCTTCAAATGCCGCTGTTCACCATTGGTCAAAGCTTAAGCCAATCACATCTTAAACCAAACACAGCACTCTTTCCGCTGACCTATGTGTAGCCAGCTGGGCTAACTGCTAGATCAGACACACGTCTTTCCCTCCGACAGATGCTTCCAGGGCTACTTTTAAAGAGAACTTTCCGTTTAATGCGTTTAAAACAGAATCTACCGCAGTGTCAAACGCTTGCCGCTGCTCCATGTTTGCAATGTTGACAGAGAATGGCTGCCAGTCACGTCACTGCATTACGCGCACCACTTTGGACAAGCTCAAAATTGATTGGCTCCCATTTTTTGGGGAGATTGGAAATCCGTTGAATAGCCGTTGAATAGCCCTCTTCACCAGACTATATGGAGCTCGTGGACGCTAGGGGGGATCCTGCATTCCCAGGCCAGTCAAGAGATGTGGTCCCTCCAGCTACAAGTAGCTTCTGTCAGGTGCTCATTAGTCTCATTTTAGGCTCCTTTCTGTGTTTAACTTTAAAGTTAAAGGAAAAGCAACTTGATACTGAACTAACGATCTTGGAGTACAAAGTAAAACAAGACTACAATCCAAGAGAGTTTGATTGGGTATGATCGGCACCTTAAATTTCTCAAACATGCATTGTAACAATAGTAAGCCACCATGTGTTAAAAAGCCATGTCATCCGATAGCTCACAGAGCGTTCACTCAGGCAAAGAGAATTGTGATTTCATGAATATTGCAAACTGCATCCCATCATTAGTGTGAATGTGTGAGGTGGGAATTGTGGCTTCTCAACAGGTCTTCTCCATGTATTCGCTCTGCTCAGACACTGAACCAGGTTCATTCACCACAGATTAGAATGGTGATTCCACATATGCACGGCATTGAGATAACTTGTTAAAAACATAAAAAAAAACAAAACATCCCTCCGCCAGCTTACCCATCATACGTATGAACAAATTGTAAAATTCTTCCCTTATGAGAAAGTGTCAGATTATTGGCCAAAATAGGTCATAATACACCAAAGATTACATTTATATACATGCAGAAAGTTTTGGCCAGTCGACAACATCTTTATACAATGACCCTTTAAGTTTTGATTCAAAAAGCAAATTCTACGTCAAGGATACTCAATTCAGTCCTATGACGGCTGCAATCCAACAGGTTTTCCATGTATCTCAGTTCAAATTAATGAGTCATTGTGCAGAACTTAACAGGCTTGTAGGTTAAAATAAAGTTTGTAAAGCTCTATTTTGATTTGTACTTATCAAGGTGTATGTTAAAATTGAATTAGTAAATAATAACTGTAGACATAATCACTATTTTTTGTTCTTTTTCCTTAGTATTTCTTAGTATTTTGTTTCATTTTAGTTTGTAACTAAAGTTGAACCGTAAAGTGAACAACAAGAGATGCAATATTTAAAAGCAAAACAAAAGATCTATTTTTTCAGTGTATCTGCTTTAATAATTCATTTCTCATTCCACTGTCTGGCAGCACAACAATCTTGCAAGAAATACACCTAATGTGACTGGCAGATTTGGGCAGAAGCCATCAAACTACATTTTTACACATTGATTTTCCCCAACTTTGTTTCAGGTAACAAAGTACAAATTGGTATTCAATTCAACTTTATATTACTTGTGTGGTTGAATAAATAAGAAAACTGAGATAACTATTTTCAGCACTTTTTCTTTCTTTTTTTTACCATTCTGTCTAAAAAGTAAAACATGGTTTTAATACAATGACTTCTGCATCACAGTTTGTCAGGCATGTTTGTCACATTCAGAGAAAATGATAGACTTCCTTTCAAATCACTGACACCTCAAAAATGAGCTTATGGACAACTGCTTTTAGTAGCAAACTTATGTTCATCCAATATGTCCTCTTCTTGTTACTAAACTCAGATTTTATCCTCATTTAGACGAATATATAAACTATTTTGTCAAACCAAAACACGCCAGTTCTGTTCCAGATTGGGAAGCTAATTGGGCTGTCATTGAAACCAGGCCAGAGCTACTGCTGAGGCTGAGAGAGAAAAGTGCAAAAAACTGAGAGAAAGACTAAGAAAGATGACAATTCCTTAATAAACAAGTGACTTGAAAAGCAGGCTGTCTTAAGAAAGAGTTGTGCTGAATGTGTGTACTTACTAGGAAGCAACTCAGGAAGTCAGAGCTGCACAAAGTGAAGGAATATGATACAAACAGTGTAACAGTGGAAGACAAAAAGTGTTCATGACATAAAACAGAAAGCTTGATCAATGTATCCCTCAGTCACCTCGTTAATAAAGACCAGAGCTTTTATTAGACGCAGAGCCTTGCAATATTTATGCCATGAATATTTTAGAGTCCCCTGCAGGAACCCAGACACAGAGCACAGCCTGACAACCATGGAGAGTCGCAACTTTCCTTCCCACTCTGCTGGGAGAAAATAGCTGAGGTCCTTCTGCATATACTTTCACATTTTATTGTGGAGCTTAACAATAAGTTTGAAAAGTCTGAGTGCCATTTTCTGAGGAATCATTTTGGAGTGCCATCATGCTACAGCTGAGGAAATAATGATGAAAGAGGAAAATTAAAAGGTCATGCAAACGACATTCATTTAGAAAGCATTAATACACAAACTGTGCAAATTGCTTTCAAACTATTAGTTTACATGTTGGTTAATCTGCTGCTTTTTACTTGTGCAAGAAAACATTTTATTCTCTTCATGGAAGATGTTAGAAAGGTGTAATCTGCTTAGACTGACTCACAGGCTGACAAGTATTTGGAAAATGTAAGCAAATTGAGATTTTCTCAGAGGGACTAAACTAAACATTATCCTGCAGGAGCTTACATCAATACACATAGAGTCAAGTCTTGTGTCAGTGTTGCTAAATGGTCTGCATTACTTTAATCTTACATTTGAATCTGGCATCAACACCATAATGATCTCATTCATTTCTCATAGGTCATTGATCTGATCTGATTAACCTGACGGCTTTTTTTTGCGTTTCACCATCTTGCAGGGACGCCAATACTGAAGTGGAAAGTCCTAATTACTTTACCTTGTATCTGCCAACCGGGACTGCAGCATGAATATCTGGACTTGATGATGTTAGACAGTGTTTTACATTCACTGGTGAGTGTGTTTTATCTGAGGAGCTCAATTCTTTTTTTCAGAAGTTAGACATCAGCATATTATGTAAACTATGATTCATTTTTAAGAAACACCTTTAGATAACTACCAATCCATAATAGAATATTAATGCCACCATCAGTGAATAAACAGTTTTAAACACTGCACCACTTCAGTGGCACACAGACAGCGGTTTTCTTAGTGAAGTAAAACTCTGTGTTCACCACTTTGACTTTTTTTAAAAACACACTTTAAGTTTTTCACTGCTGTTTAAGTAGCCTAAATATATTCAAATCTTTTCATATTCCATATTTTTTCAAGATGAGAGTCAAATTATCATCTGTTTTACTTTGACATGCACAAGAATGTGCCCTCAGCAACAGTGGAAGGTCTGCTTTTAGTGTTTGCCGAGATAAGTCTAAAGATGTTTCCCTGCCATTCTCTCACAGAGTGGGACTTGTATGTGTCCATCATATGTATCTGCTTCACTGCATCTAAGAGGACAGCTGCTGGCTAAGGTCATAAAGATTTTTCCTTTCTGTATTCATGTAGCGGAATGTGGACATTTTTTCTCTCTTGGCTGCTTCGAGTAGTAGCAGGTTTGTATATCATAAATAAAGACGAGCCACCTTCATGGCATATTCACTTCCAACAGTATCCTTGACAAGATCAAGACTTGATGAATAAACTCCTGTTGTCCATTTTTGTATTTTATCTACCAGAAATCAATGCCCCTGACAACACAGCCCTCAGGATAATGCGGGTGCTCAAACTCCCGCACCATGATAAGGTGGCATATCCTTGGTAAGAGCCAAGAGTATGCCGTTGGGACTGAAAAAGAAGACCAACCATCCAGTTTTTATACAGTAAGTTTGTTTTTAAAGAAATAAGTTAATTTTACACATGTATAGCATAGAAACATAAGAAGAGGACTATAAACTCAGAAACCCAGTCAACCTCAGAAAACCACAGGACGTAGCACTAGATCAGCAGAATCTCTTATACATTTTAACAGTGGTTGCATCTCAGCAACACACAAAAAGACCTTCTCATTTAGTCACCACTGGTCATCTTTGGTATTTCAAACATACCAAGAAGAGGAATGTCAGCAATGTATAGACACACAGACAGCCAGTTTTGAAGAATCAGCTGGTTAACAGTGTTGTTACTTAGAGCAGCATGCTCTGTGATGTCATCACCTCCCTGAAATGCATGCACTGTTTTGATGCTTGCAAATTTGGTGGCGGATCAAATTTGACCCAGATTCCACATGAAGGTGCAGTGAAAGCTAGCAGTCCATGAAACTGATGAGTGAAAAAGCTGATGCACCAAAATGAACTGAAACTATGATGAAAGTGAAACCTAACATGGAACCCTCAGGCAGTGCAAATGTCTCTGTCTATCCTGGAAAACTAAAGCAATGCTTTTTATAATCTTACACCTTTCTTAATGGAAGGTTTTACTCAGTGAAGGAAAATCTGGATGGTTGTCGAATCCAAACTGCACAACATGGATCCATACATATATAGATAGGCCTGGATGTACTGCCAGAAACAAAAAGAGCTTAGACTACAAAACATAGAGAGGCACTTCCTTTTCCCATTGAACAGTTCACCATTTTCATGTGACAAATATTTCTTTGTAGTCATCCAGAAGATGAACTATTCCATAATGGCCTTATTAAAACATGGCAGGACAGCTATGGATATAAATGTGATGCTTATGGGATATTTGGTCTAATGCAGGGATGAAAAAGGGGCCTCAGAAGCAGCTGTAGCTTAGCAGGTTATCCACAAATCAAAATGATCAGTGGTTCATTCCTTCGCAACTGCAGCCAGTGTGTGGAAGTGTACTTAGGCAAAATACTGAAACGTGAATTTCTCAATGATGGTTTATTCAAATTTGTTTTAATGAATTTGGATTTTGGTTTGTACCCATATTTTGATCAAAACTTGAGAAATCCTTCAACTGGGGGACTTAAAGAACAAATGGGACAAAACTTTGTTAAAATGGCCATTTTGCAATCTCATCTGACCTATCTGTGCAAAAATATAATTCTATTTCACTCTGTGAAACTTGGCCTCTGCAGATATAATATTCATATATTGTACTATGGTTTCATAGAAGTTTACTATTGCATCATTACAAAGGGATATTTATATTCATTGCGAGAGTCTTTTTAAAGTGTGATATCTGCCCCTACATTTATTCTTCAACAGTTACACATAAACTGACACATAAAAACCCCACTAGTGTTACAAGTCCAAAAGTGTTAAAACAGACCTTGTGGCTGCAGAAATACATTTTCTTTATAGGTATGCAATTTTCAAGTAGAGGCCTATAACATAGGTACTGGACCCAAAGGTTTGAAACTTTCATCAAACCACAACATACACAAGGAAATTTCTTCTATCTTGCATACACCAAGTAGATGTTTGTTCAGAGACCATGTGGGTTGAGACTGTAGGTGAGTTATTCTCAATATATCACAGGCATGGAAACCAATTATGATTTTAATGAAAGTGTTTTGGAGATTGTACTCGTTGAGTCCTTATGACAATGCGGCCACATTCGCTGTCATTAGAGGGATTATTTGAAGCAATAAAGCACATAAACCTGTAGTTTAAACTGCAGAGGGAGGTTTTAAGTGTTTCTTTTTTAATACTTCTGGCCTCCAGTGAGATTTGAATTCTGGTTGTAGGAAATTGAGGACATACTAGCTTCTTATTCATACTGAATATGGATATTTTTTGTATTCACTTGTTTAAATTGCACCCATGTTTTTGATAAACTCAAATTATAATCATTACATTGTCTTTTCTTATTTTTCCCCATTTTTTTTCAAGAATACAAAACTTTGAGGAAAATTATTATAGAAATCGTCTTTCTCATCTCATTCTTTATGCAGAATAACTGGAAGCTTAGGGCTTTGTGGTAAATGGACTGTGATGAGGGTGAGAGTGATCACAAGTCCCATGGCCAGTCTTTGGCCTCTGCTTCACCTCCTCTTCATCAGTATTCACCTCCTCACTTCTTCTCTTCTTCATTCTCTGCAGACCTGAGAACAAGCAGCAGGGCTGACCGCTTCACTTAAAGCCGAGTCCTCAGAGGACCAACCGCCGTTTACGGCCCCAAATAGACGGATGTAGCAGTCTCTCTGACTTAGTTCCTTCTTTCTTTCCTTCCTTTCCCATTTCTCTTCATTAATCTTGTCTCATACTTTCCCCTTTACCTCTCCACATGGCTCCTTCACCTCTTTCACTCCCTTTCCCTCTCCCTGTGGACATATTAGACCTGTTTAGGTATGCATCATCAAGTGCACATTTCTAGATGTCAGAGAATTGATTGTTCCCCCTTTGCCTTTATATCCACCCTCTACTCCTTAGCGCTCACATTTTTCACCGTTATGCAAAAATCAGATTCCTGTGATTTTTTTTTTTCCATCCAGAACCTCCTGGGGTGTGACAGTCATTGCTGACACCCACCACGGTCTTCAAAAATAAGAAGTGCAAACATGTGCATGAGAATGTGCAGCTATGTGTGTCATTTCTGTGTGTGTCAGTGTTAATTAAGTGTTGGGTGTTTTGTGTGTGCCCTCTCTATTTATTTATGTGCATGATTGTACATCCTTGTTTCTGTTCACAGTGATGTACACCCAAACTTTTACAGTCATGCATGCATATTATTTGTGGATGTGCTTTAAACATATTTATGAATGCCAATTCAGTATAATATGTGTTACTTCTGTAATTAACCCATCAGTATGTGTGTTGCTTTGACTGAAACTCCTTTTGTACTTTTTCAAGGTTTAAGCAAAAAATAAAATTATGTGAAAAAGTGTTCCTTTGTTGGTAACGGAAAAGGAGTTTACTCTGTCACTTCTGCTGTTTGAACATGTTAAAACAGAAGACCAAGTTTACAGCCTGAGCTGAAGTATTAGCAGTAGATCACTAGAGCGTGAGATCCCAACCTTCAAGTTACTGTGCACTCACTTCTAAAAGGCCGGTGTCCATTTTTATTTCATCATGTTTGAGAAAGCACACACGCTTGTGATTCTCAATTTACTATGTGGAATAAATTTTCATTATCTCCAATCCTCAGCCTCTAACTCATTTAATTGCAATGTGCATGAGATGAAGGAACAATTAGTTGTAAGAGTCAAAAGAGAAAAGAAATACAAATTGGGCATTTTAGAGAATAACTGCTATAAAATGTACCAAACTGATTTGGGAAATATTTGAATTTAGCTTTTTTTTTAATTAAACTATTTGCTACAGGTATTGCTTCATGTATTTAAAAGAGTTATACAAAGATTTTTTTGGTGATTGTTTTGGTTATAGTAATAATATTACACCCCAGTGAATTCAGGGATTATGATGGTATTGCTGCAATTTGTAACAGTGGACAAGAGTAAGAGAGAAAAAAGAAGTCCGATTGTCTTTATTCAGAGGAGCAAAGGAGGTCATTTTCAATATTTGAATTGATCCAAACTATGTTTAACAATGCAGTTGGCCTATATCCAATAACTCTGCGTTTTTAACATATCTCTCCTTTAATGACAGTTTTTAATCAGTTTACCTGAATTTGGAGTTTTACATGAACAAATCACATTTTTCATGACTGCAGACTTAAAGTGCTCACATTCTGCTTTAATTCTGGGGTCACAGCCACAATGGAGGAGAACTTTAGAAATTACAGCTTTTTAAAATGCAGAGCACTTGATTTCAGCAGCTCAAATGTAATCAGACAATTTGCTCAAAAGCTATTTCATGGATAAGTGTGTGCTTGTCATTTGTTCTTTCTTAAACAGGAGGGTAGAGGTCTGGTCGTGACTTCAAGTGTAAGATTTGCATGTGGATGATGTGGCAGTGAGCCAACAGCAAGAGGTTCAAGGATCTTTCAATGCAAGTAAAACAGGTCTAGTCTGCAAATACTTAACAAACCCACAAAAAAAATGTGGAAAGAGTAGAAGTCTTGTATATCCTGAGAAAATAAGGATGCATGTGCAAACTCAGCAACATAAAGTGGTAGAAGTGGTAAATTATTACAGGATCCTTTCTAGGGTAAAGTAAAACCCTCCATCCTGCCAATTGAAAAACACTCTTCATGAGGAGGGTATCATTAAAGGAATACTACACCCTCAGAATGATGTGCCTTCATTTTCTACTCACCCTCATGCTGATTAACACTCTGGAACACTTTCTTGATATTCATCATGTAGCCGGAGATGTGGCGAGGTTTTCGTTTTGCTTCAGTTATAGGCTGCAATGATGTTAAATGGCGTCCAAGAAAAAAGGTCCATAAAAAGTCCACAAATCCATACTACTCGTCCAATGTACTCCAAGTGTTCTGAGTGGGTAGCCTTTTGACTTTGGACTTCCAATTTACACGAAACAACATAATTTAGTATATTTTTAGAGCCCAAACTGTTAGCATGTTGCACTTCCTGGATGCGCAATGCACATGGGCCTGTGGTGATGCTGGATGCACGGAGGGCCGCCGATGCATCCAGCGTATCTCCGGCTGTGTAGAGTGTGTGGTTGGGGTGCGCGTCACGAATGCACGCGTCCAGGATAAATATCAGGAATGTGTTCCAGTGTTAACCAGCATGAGGGTGAGTAGAAAATGAAGGCACATCATTCTGACAGTGTAGTATACCTTTAAAGTCTACATCAAGGAAAAACACCATAAACCTAAATGCAGAGTTTATAAAAAAATACAAACCATTGGAAGTCCAAAGTCAAAAGGCTATATTAGAATTGGAAAAAAGCATCCGGACGAACTGGAGCAGTTGTGAAACAGCCTTTTTGTACAAATGAACTGAGATCTGCCTGTATTACAGTAATAGGAAGAATGGCTCATGATATGATGCATTCCCATAACACATACAGGAAGTGTGGAGATACATTGCTTCCAGTAGTACTAAGTCTCTAAGGTGTATTGTACCGGAATACAAAAGTAGTAAAATCATTTCTAAGCTTTATGTCCATTTTCACTTCAATGCATCAGAGTTGGGACTCTCCTATCTCTGGGGCCGAGGTCGCTGAGGTAGTTAAAAAGCTCCTCAGTGGTAAGGCCCCGGGGGTAGATGAGATCCGCCCGGTGT
Organism: Craterocephalus amniculus; assembly: GCA_036024015.1. NCBI lineage: Eukaryota > Metazoa > Chordata > Actinopteri > Atheriniformes > Atherinidae > Craterocephalus > Craterocephalus amniculus. The sequence goes on from JAVQJG010024466.1 coordinate 24,755, forward strand.
ATCTTAAGGCTCTGGATGCCGTGGGGCTGTCTTGGCTGACACGTCTCTATGGCATCGCGTGGACATCGGGGACAGTGCCTCTGGACTGGCAGACCGGGGTGGTGGTCCCTCTTTTTAAGAAGGGGGACCGGATGGTGTGCTCCAACTACAGGGAGATCACACTCCTTAGCCTCCCTGGTAAGGTCTATTCAGGGGTCCTGGAGAGGAGGGTCCGTCGCATAGTCGAGCCTCGGATTGAGGAGGAGCAGTGTGGTTTTCGTCCTGGTCGTGGAACAGTGGACCAGCTCTTTACCCTCTCCAGGGTCCTGGAGGGGGCATGGGAGTTCGCCCAACCAGT
>JAVQJG010024477.1:0-33018 GCA_036024015.1 Craterocephalus amniculus
CCCGTGTGCAAGACTCCTTCCCTCATCCATACACCACCACTTTCACGTGCGCTCCACTTTGTCAATCAGTCCTGCGCGTCATGAATCTCGTACACAGGTGATCTCCATTAGCTCACCTCACACGTCGTCGGGTGTCCTGTCCATTCACTACCAAACCGTTTCCTTCCGGTGAGAGATTTTTTTTTTTTGTAGCAGGTTTCGCGAGCAGCGGTTGGCTTTGCAGATGCTAAGTCTTAGCAGCTAGCATGGCGGAAAATCACATGGAGTACCGCTATTTAGAGGGTGAGAGCATCGGTGAGCAGTTCACCGAGGACCCGGTGAGTCATCATTGTGTGTGTGGAAAAGTAAAGGCTGCTGTTAGTACGCGTGTGTAATGAGAACGGTTACGCTAGCAACCAGGCGCGCGCACACTGGACTGCTGATGGTTGTTAACCGAGAAAAGCTACATCTGCTAGTAGCCACATCCTCATGTACACACATATAAACCCAGCTGTGGGCCACTGGGGTGCGGTGACTGCAACATTAGAGTGGATTGTAAAAAATATTTACTTACCATATGAGCTTTAATGTATGGAAGAAACCCCCCTGGGTTTTTATTAGACCACGGTTGCTGAAATGCCATAGATAGGTTTGAAGCATCTAATAGTCTTTAGTGCATGTTCATTAAGATTCAATAAATATTAGCCACAAAATGAGTCCACTATTCCCCAAACAATTAATTAGTTTTCAGGTAGTCGTGAATGTAAGAGATTTAAAAATGTATTTCGTTTCTGAAGCTTTATTTTGAAAGTAGACATTCAACCAAAGGAATTCACTGAATTTGTGTTTTTGTGTAAATAGATGCACAGGTCCACATGACAAATTTTTAGAAATGAAATGAGAAATCCACTTTAGGCTAAAGTGTTGGATTCCATTCTTGTGTGTCAGGAGCTGATGGCCATCAAAGCCAGGGTCCAGGAGCTGGAGATGGAAGAAGAGAGCGAGAGACTGAAGGAGGAAGAGGAGAGGTGTGCTGCAGAAGAGATGCAGTTCATGACCAACAGCCCTCGGCCTGGTGAGATCAAGGCTTGCACGGTTTTTATATTGAAGTTTTTTGTTGTTGTGCTTAATTGGTGTGCAGAAAGATACTTATTATGTTCTCATGAAGCATCAGTATAAACATATACCACACACAAAAAACATTTAAACAATAAAACATATAAAGTCAGGTGTGTGGTGTTGCACCCTCTGAGCAAGTAAGGTAACCACATTTTTTGCCATCTGGCCAACACCTGGGTCACTTCACTGTGGTCACAACAGTGTTCACATGTGCCTGATCACTGCCCAATGAGACGGAGCAGTGAGACCCAGTAAACCAGAAGTGTCCTTTTCTGCCTGCGGCTATTTTCTGCCTCTGTGCATCTCCTCATTCCTTCCTCCTTTTCTGTTCTTCCATAAGACTGAGATTCAATCAGAGGGGTGCCGGATTTGTATGTTGCAAGAAAAGCTGTTTGTGAACATTAACTTAATTTCAATTAGGGAAATCCCTGTACAGAAAACACATTCATTGCATGTGTGCAAGTTTTGTATATTTTGTTTTTTGTTTCCACCACAGGACCCTTCTATAATATGACTCCTGAGGAGAGGATAGATGCAGACAACAGATCGGTCTATGTGGGAAATGTAAGACTTGTAGAACTTCTTTCATTATAATTGCCATTTTTTGTTTGTTTTTTATAATCATGTTCTGACATGCGATTGAACAAATTTTAGGTAGATTATGGGGCTACTGCAGATGAGCTGGAGATCCATTTCAATGGCTGTGGTCCTGTAAACAGAGTTACCATCCTGTGCGATAGGTTCACTGGCCACCCCAAAGGGTGGGTGTATTTCCACTTCCTGTCAATATTAAATTATTGGTCACAACAGTAATCATCCATGGTTAATTGTCATCTTTTCTTCCTTCTTCAGCTTTGCTTACATTGAATTTACCGCTCGAGACTCAGTGCAAAGTGCCATTGGTTTACATGAGACGTTGTTCAGAGGAAGAGTCCTAAAGGTGACGTTAAATGAATGTTTATTTAGTAATAAGTACATTGACATAATGTACTTGAGTTATATATCTGTTTTTTTTATTTTTTTTATTTACATTTGCAAGTGAAGAGGCAAACACTGATCATTTGAACTGAGTCCATGACACTATTTTTCCTTCTATTACAGAGGGAAATTCACATTTTGTGACAACTTGTAGCTAATTCTTGGTAAATTGACTTTTGCCAGTCAATCTTGCATTTTAACAATTATAACTAAACTTAGATGACTGCTTTTAGGTTAAAACACGACATTCAACTTTTCTATTGATTTGAATTATTTAAAGCTTTTACCATCACAACTGTGGAAGGAAAAAAAAGGTGTCACTGATTGGCTGTGGACTGAATAAATTCCCCATCCCCAAGGACCTCTGGGTTTGATACGTAATGACCTTTTGCCCTGTCGATTACCTGTCCAACCGCGGCAGATCATCCCTGTTTGCCTGAGTGGTGAGATCTGTCGGTATTTCCAAGCCTAATCAATTTTAATAAGAGAAAGGAATCAGTGGTGCTTCTGGAAACCTGAAATGCTACTGAAAAGTATTTCATATGTCTTGATCAAATCTTGCTTCACAGCAACCTGTACTTTATAGCCATTGTTTCCACTTTGTCCATCAGCTGAGACTAAACAAACAGCAGTTTCTTCTGTCCTCTGAATTTGATTCAGCTCTTAAGACATCTTATGTAGAGACGCACTGATCTGGGATGAACCAGAACTCACTGGGGTGTTCTGACGGGTGTGCATACCCTCTGTTAATGTGCATGTGTGACACAAACAAACCCACATGACGCATTGAGATTGAAAAGCGTTTTTTTTTTAAATTGCTCTTGCTACATTAAAAATGAGATCAGTTTAACCCACCATCAAAACAAAATCTATTGTCATAGGGTGTTTTTTATTTTTTATTTAAACTGAAATATTTTGCAGGCATGGGGGAAATGAGTTCCATGATGAGTCAAACATTGTTTCGCTTCAAATGGTAAACTACTTAGATTGTCATCTTTTCATTTTAGTACTCAGAATGTATTTGTCTTTCAGGTAATGCCGAAGAGAACCAATATGCCGGGTATCAGCACCACAGACAGAGGGGGACACAGAGGCGGCCACTCCAGAGGCAGAGGCCGTGGTTACCGTCCTCCCAGATACCAAAACAGCTCTCGAGGCAGATTCCGGTACCAGTCGACAAGACCGCAGCACCAAACGCCACACCCCTATTACGGAGGAGCGTCGGTGGGAAAGAGACAAGGACACATGGACTACCATGAACAAACACCGAAACGTTACCCGTGTCTTCTTCTCATCACACCTCCATCAGACGAGCTGGGGGCGGTGTCAACCGGACAGCACTACCCTCAGCAACGTTAGCACTACTTCCAGCTCTACTAACTGTGTGTTGGTGGATGGGTGTGATTTTTAAAAGGCAAATACTGTCAAGTATTGTGATGTACAGAACTAACTCCTGCATCAGTCATTCATAGGTGAGAAGTGACAAAAGCAGACCGCTTACGTTATAAGCTTATGTTGCTGTGAATGCATGGGACAGTTCTTACATTGTTATGCAGTTGCATCAGTTTTTACAAGTTGATGGGAATGTTTTGTGTTGCTGCCTGTAATATATAAACTTTACCTGTGTGTAACTTAAGTTCTTTTGCTATGTGCGTAAATAAAAGTAAAATAACACGTAGTCATATCCAACGACCAAGTTTACTCAGTCTTACAGTTCAAGAATCAAGGCGACATGTAAACATAAGAATAAAGGGTCATATGTACAGTGGATGCTCAACAGAAGGGGACTCTGAGGACGTCAGCCAGTTTGAACCATCATTCCGGAAACAACCCCATTGAAGGCCCTGGATGAGGATTAGATAAAAGTTAAATGCTAAAACTGCTATTAATAAAATCCTTATATATTCAATATATGAGATAAACTTACTTGGACTGAATGTGGTCCCCAGGATTGTGGAATGGGTTGCACATTACGTCAGTGAAAGAATTGTGCAACTTTCTGAACATCTGTAGGAGACCAAATGCAGGTTAATAATCTGATTAACTGAAATTGGCATCATCATACTAGACAAATGGGAACTTGACAGTCCTGGCTGAAATGTGCGTTGTAAGAAATTTGAAACATGTCAGAATTATAAGATGACTGCCAGGAAAAATGTGCAGTGTTTGGAAACGGCAAATTATTGTTGCACCTTATTTTATGGGTTGTCTAAAAGACAAGGAAATTGTTTATTCAACAAACTAAATGGTTTTCACCGCTGTACAACAAAATGTGTTAGACCCAAGCAACAGCAATAGCATGAATGTAAAATGGCTTGAAAGCTTCAGTAACACAAGATTAAATATGAAGTTTGTTTAAAGATGTGAAGTAATGAAAAGATCCAATCTCAGGGTAAGGTTCTCCAGTCCTACAAAACTTAAAGGAATTTAAGAGACAGGGTATGAGTAAATATACATGGGATCAAAAAGTGTTGATGAAATGGAAAAATGATAAATGTCTGAAAATTAAATGAATCATGACTGCAACTTGCTGATTCAGTTTAAATCAGCAGAAAATTATGCAAAACAATAGACCCTTCATAGTCTTAATATTTAAACAAAAATACCTGCAAGTGCAATAATGACTTGCTGCTATATTCATCTGCATCTGTGCTAAAGCTTAGAGAACTGAAGATGGGCAGTGGTACAGATTATAATGGCCATAGTTGGTTCTCTAGACTAGAGTCACTAGACTGAGCATGTTTACACAGTTTATATGCTGAACTTACACTTCTTATTTCGTTGTCACGCAAAGATGTATTTGAGGAGTCCACAACAATGACAAATTTAACCTTAGAATTGGTCACATACCCATATCTATTTTTTAGTCAAGGCTATAAGAAAGGAAAGGTATTTGTACAGCATTTTACAGACTTATTGACCACTCAAAGAACTATGGTGATCGACCTCTCTATTCCCTCAGCTATAGCAGCTGATATATAAATTTCCTCCAATGTACAGGATCATTTCTAATACAAGATATAAGTTCTACAAATATTTCACTTTTCATGATACAAAAATGCAAATGTCTACACCTTAGATAATAGACTCAAAACCTTATCACAGCTTTACTGATCACAGGTTGCACTTAAATTGCTTGGGAACCGAGCATTTCGGATTTTAACCAATTAAACTGAAAGGATACACTTTATAGTCTTCAGTTGGGTAAAGAAGACCCAGATACAACTCTCTCTGGTCCCCCAAGGATTTGCCCACGGCTGAGATCTTCTCCTCCACCACATCCAGAGAGGTATGCACTGTGTAGTGAAACTTCAGCTCATTTTGAGTGGGCACACTGCGGATATACAGTGGGTAATTCTGGGGTAAAACACAGAATAATATTTAGACTTTAAAAAATAAACACTGTTAAAACCATCATTTTAGATCTATTTGCCCAAAATATCCACAAAAATGTGACAGGATTGTACAGCTGATAAGATGCTAATAGTAGCTCTGTCGGAGTATTTTAACCTGCTGGACAATATATACACCCAGACAGCTGGCGCTTATCAAGAAACAATTACAAGAGTAACGAAGAAACATCTGATTTCATTAAACCGGCAATAGAAAAAAATTAGGAACGTATAAAAGCCACAAATACCTCTTTTGCGATCACTGCTATGCACACCGCCATGTTAGTATTCCTCCTGATCTGTCAACTGCAGTCACGTGACGCGTTGCATTCATGTACCTATTGAAAAAAGGAAGAGGAAACCGAATGCAGTGCAATGTTTAAATGATAATTTTTTTTAACTTGATCGAGCCTATGATTTTCTGTAAATATAAGTATTTATATCTAAATACACACTTTTCTAGATTAACATTTTTTGTCTTCCTGACTGATTATAATTTCAATGTCACACACACAACTTTACAGCAGTCTGTAAATACAACACAAAACAAGGAAGCTATGTCTTGAAATGTTAGACTTTACTTTTCATTTGACAATGAAATGCAAGTCAGCATTACTAAAGTGAGTCATATATATTTATATATCATATAACTCTTCATTTTTACCATATCTAAGTACGTCTAATGGTGAAGAAGGATACGAAGCCAAACAAACGCTCCCTTTCAGTTGGTGCTCACACAGTCCAGTGATGCAAGTAGTACGCACACTAATTGTGATAGTCTTTGATATAGTAATATGCTGTGCTTTCAAAGAAAAGTCGTCAAATGTTTCATCTCCAAACATTATCATCATGCTCATGGATGACGTAAGTTACTCTCTTTTTATTTGTTTATACGTTACTGCATTACTTCAGTCCATCAGCTTTGAGTCATTGATGTCTCAAGAGCTTCCTAAGTAGCTGCTACTTATCTCATAAAGTATTGCACCTTGGAGACACCTTAAGTTGATGTTCTCATCTGTTTTACTTTGTTTGTTTGTTTGTTTTTTCAGATGGGTTGGGGGGACTTGGGGGTTTTTGGCCAGCCCTCGAGAGAGACCCCCAATCTGGATGCGATGGCGGCTCAGGGCATGTTATTTCCAAACTTCTACACTGCCAACCCACTTTGTTCCCCATGTGAGTATGCAGAATATGTTGCGAAACCAGACCTGAATCAATACTTCCCCTTTTTTTAGATAAGGTTTTCTCAATACATGCTTATCTTTCGATTACTTCATTAATATAATCTTGAAACAGTATTTTAAAGGTTTACACTTATAGTTGTACTTTCTAATACTACTTCACTGATATTTTATAACATGAAGCAAACATGGTGCAGTAATGCACCAACTGAATGCATGCTGGATAGTTAAATTGTAAAAAAAAATATTTTTGTTGGAAATGTTGAGACACAGTTTCATGTTTGTACAACTAAGCTGAAGAGAAACTACTGTAATAACAGATTATATGAGTCTTCATAATAAAATATTAAAAACTATTAAGACATAATTCATCTAGAATATTAAACCCTACATTTCAATTTGTACACAAGGAAAATATTTTTAAAATGAAGAAAAATAGTTGTTGTATTAAGATACTGTTTTGTTTTTTTACTTTGACACTACATGTTTCTGAAAATTGGGACAGGAGCATGTATACTAATTATTTCTCATTCCCACTTGGTCGCTTTTCTGATGTCAAACATTTCTGAGCCCCTTTTTTATTTAATAATTTAATACTTAAATGATTAATGCCATATGTTTTCTCAATAAAACACCCTTACAATGCTGTTGTATTTTGTGTTGGGGGGGGGGGGGGGTTGCACAACCCAGAAATGTGTTATATTACACAATGTACGTACCGACTTAAAGTTTCTCTTACTCTTTTCTACATTTTGCTGTATTTTTTTGGTTGAATTATTAACATGCTATACCCACATGTTGTTATGAATGTAAAGTCATATTTATTTACCTAATTTTGAAACCTAGTAAATACCAGATTGTTTTTTGTTATTGTGTCCTTATTCAAGCTAAGAATTAAAATAGGGCATAATCTTTATCACAATGGCATTGTGTTTTAATTATTTTGAATTCTTTGGAGATCTTAGCAAAATGAAAAACTTAGCAAAAATTTGAAATGGCTCTACAGTATATAACAATTCTGATGTGTGCATAGAAATTCCCACATGCCTGCTGAATTTAGCTATTTAACAATTCAACCAACGTAGTGAAGCATGATATGATGATGATAGTAGAAAAGTTATCTCCAGTGCAGTCGGCATGTTGATGGAAGATGGAGAAGAGATCCTACTCACAAAAGATATTTGCAAATTCCAAACCAACATCTAAAAAGACAGCATTAAATCATTATGTCATTTTCTTCCATCCACAGCCAGAGCTGCACTTCTTACTGGGAGACTGCCTGTGAGAAATGGTTTCTACACCACCAATGCCCACGCTAGAAATGGTACTTTGTTCTTGTTTTGCAGATCATACGACTACAAACGCTTGATGGTATCTCACTAATTTGTTTCAAATGTCAAAATGTTTTCGTCAATATTTATTTAATTATTGTCTCTTTTTTTTTTTGCAGCATATACCCCCCAGGAGATAGTGGGGGGAATTTCCAAGGATGAGATTTTACTGCCGGAAATGCTGAAGAAAAAGGGTTATGTGAGCAAAATAGTTGGCAAGTGGTGAGCATTGCAATAATGACTTCAAGTTTTTCAGAGGTTTGTGATCAGCAGCACAGGGGGTGTTGAAATGAGTAATACATTGTTGTAAATATGCACAAGTTTATGAAGGAAAGTAAAGAGAATTTGAATGATGCTTAAATGTTTAGTCAGTCAATAGCGACAGGTGAGATAGCTTATATATCAATGTAAAACTACATGGCTCCGCCTTAAATTACATTTTGTACGTAGAGATGATGGTACTCATGAAATTTTAGTTAAAGATTGCCATATAAACAGTTGCGATTCATGATTTGGTTACTTTGTTCTTATAATAAAGCTATAACCAAAGCCTACATATCTGATAGTTCATCTTATCCTAATAAAGAATATCTGCCATTTATTGGATCTTGAATTTTAGAGTTTCCATAAAAGTTGCTTAGCATAGATGTATCAGGTCCATAGCAGAAGCCAAGAGTGCTATAAGATGATTAAAAGACCAAAATCTCTATTTGATGTTGTAAGGCAGTGAGACATTATTGACATAAGATTTTTCATACATGTGAAGGAAGATGAATCCAGACCTAATCTGACTTGTCTAAATTAACTGGAAGTACATGATGAATTATTATCAGTAAGAATAAGTATGTTGAACTTTATATAACAGTGTTCATCAAGGAAGTAGCATTAATGCTATGGAATTGGAGTAAATTTTGTTTAATTTTATACACTACAGGCATCTAGGCCACAGACCTCAGTACCTTCCTCTGGAGCGTGGCTTTGATGAGTGGTTCGGTGCCCCGAACTGCCACTTTGGCCCTTATAACAACAGCGTCAGACCCAACATCCCTGTCTACAACAACTCAGAAATGCTCGGGAGGTAGCGACACGCACATGACACACCATCACACGCAAACTGACAGAAATGATGTAAAAATCTTTCCCCATGACTCAGTTGTATAGTTTTTCTGTCTGTTCCTGCGGATGAGTTGAGTGCGCCCCCCCTCATCTTCCTCCTCTGTACCAGCTGTGCTTGTGTATTCCATTTTCCGCCTATTTGTTTTCCCCAAAACAGCCATATGTGTATTCAGGGTCATTGGATCTAGCAGCCGGGCGTGTTTTTCGCTTAGCCGTGGGTTTAATCAGCACTGCATACCTGAGCCCTGGACGTACACACTGAAACACATAGGCACGCATACAAGAGACACACATGTCCTCAAGAGACGGCAGGTTGCGTTGACTGTGTGTGAGGACACCTGGAGGAAGTGAAGCGTAAGAAAGAAATTTCTGTCACTGCTTCCCTGCTCACCGTTTCCACGCTTCAGCAGCGCCTCATAACAGTTCCCTCTGCTCAGCTTTGCAGAGACTTCCCACATATGTCTTTCACCTACATTTCCTCCAAACACAGTCAACAAGCAGGAAATTTACTTCCATTGTCTTAATGAAATTGTCTGTGGTGGTTTCGGTCATTTGGAACTCATGATCATCCAGTAGGAATCATTTTGGGCTTAAAAAAGAAGAAGAGCTGATATGGTGCGGACTGAGCAGTGATTTAGATGGAAAGATGGTTAACTTATAGCCAAAGTGTCCTTTTTTCCAGATACTATGAGGAGTTTAAGATTGACAGAAGTACTGGAGAGTCAAACCTCACACAGCTCTACTTGATGGTAAGTGAAGGATCATCTCTTTCCCAGCCCATCTTTGTCCTTTTTTTTTCATAACCACTAGACTTGTTGCTTTGTGTTGTCCATGATGGACATAGTCTTTTTCAGGGTCTGCTTCTCTGCCTCTGACACCAGAGAGTCCAGCTCTGTGTTGACAGATCCAGACTTCTCCAGACCAGTGTGTCCAATTACCCAGCTTCCTCGTTTCTAATATAAACCCTTTCACACATAGCTTCCTCTACAGTGGACACCTGTTTGATAGCTGTATTCTAGTATATTCATGGGTGGGGATGAAAAATTTGTAATTTTGCCACTTCAGTGAGTCATGCAATACACTGTCACTTACTGTTGAATGAATATTTATATATGTACAGACATACATTGCATTAACCAAACTTTCTTTTGTGATAAACAGAAAAAGAAAAATGATGCAACCATATATTTATAGAATATCCATATAATAGAAATATGGAAACCATATTCAATTAATCATTTTGAATAAAGTATCAAAATACATTTTTAAAAAAGAGTAAAATATGCTTGAGAAATAAAAAAAGGATCACTGTACAGTATGTGTCTCTGGAAGTAAATTACTGTACTGTTTCTTAATAATTCATGCATTAAAGGGTTCACATCAAAATGTTGATGTAATTGACTGTTAAGCATTTCCTGAGGACTTTAGCTGTATGTTAAGGATCTCTTTCTGATGTTTTTGTACATATTCTAATGCCATTCAAGACCAAATATTTTGATTTACTGTCTGAAGTTGTCCGCCAATACCTGACTGCAGTCCCTATTTTTTCCTGATATCCCTTATTTTGAAGTGGTGTTCTGGCTCAGAGGCTGAAATAAAAGCCCAAAGCATTACTCCCCCATCGTCTTGCATAACAGCAGAGATGTTGCTGCGATAGCAGAAAAGTTCTGCTTCCTCCTGATGAAGTCTACTTTTTTTTTTACTAAATAACTCAACTTTTATCTCTCACCACATTTAAGGAAATTAGTTCCTTTCCATCATTTGATCTGTCCATGTTTTTATTATGGAACTTTCCATCAAGACACAAAATTAATCAAGAACTAGTTAACAGAGAACAATTTAGAGTTTTCTTCCAAAGGTCCAGACCTTTTCCCAGGTAAAGTTTTCCAAACTCTAAGGTCTGGATATTGTTGTTAAAGAGGAAGTGTCTACAATTTCAGGAAGAAATGTACAAAAAACTTGTTATATATATTACAGGCCTTGCCATTACCAATAAAAATTATTAATGGCACAATTATCATCTTTTTAAAAAATGTTCTTGTCATCTCCCCTCACAAGAACAATTCTGGACAAATATGAACTTGTTATGAATCCAAACTTGTCCCGAGTTTTGACAAACTCATGTTTAACATCTGTACCTACATGGAAAGGGAAGTAACAGCCTCTCCCACTTTTGCAGGAAGGTCTTGACTTCATACTGCGCCAGACAAAAGCCCGGCAGCCCTTCTTCCTCTACTGGGCAGCCGATGCCACTCATGCCCCGGTCTACGCCTCCAGGCGCTTTTTAGGGAAGAGTCAACGCGGCCGGTAGATAACATATCCCCTCACTCGCTTTGCTATTGTTGCACAGTCCAGCACAATCAAAAGGTTATACAGTGAATGTCTCTGTGTAAGCTGTGATTGTGTGTGTCTTGTAGCTATGGAGATGCAGTGATGGAGCTGGACTACAGCGTTGGACAGATCTTGTCATGGCTGCGAAGTCTGGGCATTGAAAACAACACTTTTGTTTTCTTTACCTCAGACAACGGAGCAGCTCTAATATCTGATCCGAATGAAGGCAGGAACTCAACCCTCGTAGTCTAGTTACAGTAAACATTACACTTCCTGTTTTGTTGGTGTGTGCTGTGATACGTGGATGGATGTGTTTTGTGGCTGTGATTCCTCAGGTGGCAGCAACGGGCCTTTCCTCTGTGGTAAGCAGACCACCTTTGAGGGGGGCATGAGGGAGCCTGCTATTGCTTGGTGGCCTGGACACATCAAAGAAGCCTCAGTAAGAACAGCTGTGTCTTTTACAGCTTCTACCAAATTAAACTAAAAAAAATAAAAAAATTACAAGACGATCATTCCCTAAATCCGTCGCATTTTCTCCTGAGAATAGCTTAGTCTTTGAGTGAGAATGTCGACACATTTATTAATTGTGCGCATTGTTCCTCCCTGATGTTCTGCCTTTGTCAGATTGTACCAGAAGCTGAAACGCTCTCTGAAAAGCTGCAGGCAGCAAGCTGTATTGTAAATCAGGTTGAGAGTAAAGGAATAATTATTTCGCTAATCCTCTCCTTCAAATTATTGTTGTTTTCTGCCAAATGTCTCTCTTTACATGGGAAAGCTCGGATCCAGCGGCTCACTTAATCTTGATCACGCTCAACTTTCACCCAGCGACTGAATTCTCTAAACTTTATGGACAGAAACTGTGTGATCTGAAGCACAAAGCATGCAGACGTCTCTTCCACTGTTTCCTTAAATATTTTTTTGCTTAGAATTAATGCCCCGACTCTGTATTTTATTTTTTTTCCCATCCCATTCCCCAATTTAACCCCCCACCCACACCATGATCCCCTAAGCCTGTGCGTTCTGCAAATGACTTTTAATTGTATTAGGGGCAGCTGTGACACGGGGCTGTGACGCAGAGGGATTTTGTGAAGGAGCGAGCGGAGGCTGCAGTCTGCAGTAAGCCTTGCCCCTGGCTCATCTCACAGGGTTGTGCTCGGGCCTGATAGTGCAGCAGAGTAGCGAGGGAGAAGGGGATTGGGAGCGTCTTAAGCGGCTAATCTGTTTGTGTGTTTGCTGAGGTTGGATTGAGCCGTAATGAGGACTTCAGTATCTGAATATGCCAGGCGCTCAGGATAAAGGAACAGGAGGGGGTCGGAGGAGGAGGAGGAGGGGGAGTTTTTAAGGGAAGGAAGCAAGGGAAGAAGTTAAAAAGGTGGCTGGTGTAAGAATGAGGAAAAGGAGCAGTGCACAGGGAAAGAAAAGAATGCGTCGGGGTTTTGCTGCACCTGAGTTATGTGTCTGTGGAAGCATGTGCATGATCTTGTATAAAAAATTTTGTTGCTTGGGTGATGGATAGCCTCGTGGTTATTTCTACTGCAGAAAACACATGTGCGCCGGTTTGCAAATGCACTTGTCGCTTGGCTTTGGAAAAAAAAGGGTCTGCAGAGCTGCTGAAGCTTTTAGGGGCTGTGAGGTCAAAGCTGCTTTGTGGAAGCTACTGTACTCTATAGCTCCGGATTTATCATTGTATGGGGTTTTTTCCTCCCCATTTTTCTTTCTTATTATGTCGTCTTTTGAAATCACTGTTGATCAGTGCATTCGAAAGCTCTGTAAGCCCTTGGAACCAAATGCCGGAGCCATATAAAAACTATACAAGCCTTTGTGAAAAGGGGATTTCAACAGGTTTATTGTGCAGGCTGAACACAGATTCATCTCCGCATCAAGCTGAGGAGGCAAATCTTCTGTTTCTGACTTGTGTGAGGGTACAAGCAGCTGAAGACAATTAGACACTTATATCTAGGGGGGTAGAAAGGAGGTGTAGTGGAATGACAGAGCATGGCCGGTGTGAAGCAGATGCAGATTCAGCATTCTCCTAGTGCCTGAGGCGGCCAGGATGATGGGTGGCGGTGGCTGTCGGAACAAAGATGGGGAGGTGGGTGGGCTGTCAGGCCCACAACACTGTTGAGCATCACACAATCCTTTTTGTTGGGTTATCAGCGGCAGACACACAGGCAGAGTGGAAGAGATGGGGATGGAAGCTTTGCATCCACAGATAACCAACGCTGCAACATGGAGAGAAAAGAGAGGAAGTGCAGAATCAAAGGAATAAGTTCAGCGCAGACTCTAAGAGAGGGCAGAGCTAATAAGGGAGGGACATAAAAAGAAGGCAACTCATGAGATAGTCTTCTGTCAGGGCAATCAGAGTTTGAAAGTTTGGTTTTTTTGGTTGTGCAAGTTATTACCGACTAAATGTCATCGCCGCTTTTGCTTTTGTCCTGCCTTCTTTAATGGTCTGTCTGAAAGGGTTTTTTCTAAAAAAGGAAAGAAAAATGGTGTAAAAGACTAAATCTGTTAGTGTTTCTGCGTATGAGAGAGAAAGAGTGTCTGGATGTGCAGATAGATCATGGAATCATCGCAGAGCCTTTCTGTGGCTAGTTCTGTGGATACAGAAGAAAAGGGAATTCATTTCAGTGCATCTGTGTGTGTGTATGTGTGTGCCGGCCGCCGATAGGAGCACAGCGGCACATGGCGGTGCAGCTGCAGAGGCCTGATAGCGCTATCTGATTGTGAGCATGCCGTCTCCCTCTAAGGCTCGCTCAGGAGAGAATGGAACGGAAGATCAAGGATGACAGCGAAAAAATTGCATTTTATCTGAAAATAGTTCAAAGTTTATAAATAAAATAAAGCTTTTAACTGCGACTGGGAGAAGGAGATAAAACACCAGCTTGCTCCAGCTTCAGCAGCCTGCTTGCCCGGGCTGTGTCCTATTCCTATTTCCTATTTCCTCTTCTCTCTTTTCCCTCACCGCCCCAAAAAGGAGGGGAAAGAAAGAAGGCAAAACTCATTTAAGAAGGAAAGGCATTTTCAAGTTTTGATAGAAACCTGCATGCCAAGATTAGAGGGGAGACTAAAGAAATGCATCTCTTCTCCTTCAAGTCTGTATAGTCAAAATGCACATGAAAGCATCTTATCATGCCCGTGTATTAATGCCATGTTACCCCAATTCACAACAAGTTAAGCCATCAAGTGGTAAAAGCTGTGGTAGAGATGAACTGCAGCATGTTTCTGTGTGTTGTCCCTTATGGAGAGGATGGTTTTGTCATTTATTTTTGTTGCCAATGCTTAGATTTTTATGTATTCCCTCCCCTGTATGCATAGGTGAGTTTTCAGCCGGCCAATGTCATGGATCTGTTCACCACCAGTCTGGCTCTGGCTGGGATCAGCCCTCCCGACGACAGAACACTGGATGGACTGGACCTAACTCCAGTCTTGTTCAGCCGCTCACACACACTCCAAAACAGGTGAGCTTAAACGCCAGCTTTACCTGCCTTTTCTTAATCAACTTCCTTCAGCTCCTCCTTTGGGATCCCCGGTCGGTGAAGCCCAGGAGGCGTCTTTATCAGCTGTCCAACCCCTCTCAGCTGGCTCCTCTCCTGGAAGAGCAGCAGGTCTGCCAGTGATACTTGAGGCTGTTTTATCTGGAGCTCCTAGAACAGTCTACTTGGAGAAACAAGTCTGTGGGGGGAAGTTCCACTCTAACATGATCAATTACCACTTCATGTATAAAGGCATTAATAGAAGTGTAACCCTGCCTTGGAAAGGGAAACTGGGACCCACCTCTGGAGTCAGGCCTTGGGGGAAGAGTTTGTTGGCAAGCACAAGATGGCAAATATGCCAGATGAGCCTGGTTGTTTTTGTTGTGGTGTTGTTTGTTGTTTAGGCATGTTAAAATGTCATTATTTGTAATGTTAGATGCATTGTCAGAGATGTAAAAAGCATTCCTGACAAGTGTGAAACTTGCCATGTATGATAAGAGAGTTTGTGGCAGGTGTGGGTTTCAAGAAATGCATCTCTTTTCAAGAAATGTTGGATAAATAACAATCAACATGTTTACACGATACGGGGGGAAAAAAACAAAGCTAGACTTTTAAAAATCCCTGTGAATTTTTTATTCTGAGACTCTTAAAACTGGATTAATACACCCAGATCAGAGGTCTGCATACTTATCAAACCAAAGAGCCAAGTTTGCTCTCAGTCCAGCTAATTTATAGCTGCATCCATTTGAAATGGGACAACTTATATTTTTTGATAAATATAAGCAAAGGAAATTTGTCACTTTTGAAGAACCACAATTTATTTTTCTAGTTTAAAGAAAGTTCAAAATCAAAAATAAAACTTTGCAAATAGATTTTTCTTTATATGATGTAGATATTTGTGAAAAATTTTACTTTTTTCTTAAAAAAGTCTGTACTTTCCAACCTAATGACAAGAAAAATAGATCTACAGTAAAAGAATATTACTGGTAGTTTTAGAGTCATATTTTGGGAATTCATTGCAATTATTTAATTGAAAACTGGTAAAACATGCATTTGTCACAATATCTAGATTTAAAAATGTTAGTTGGTTCTTTATCATTTTAAGACTGTGTAATTATGAGAGCCACTGTGGAAGGTCCAAAGAGCCACATGTGGCTCCGGGGCTGCAGGGTTCAGGCCCCTGAATATTGGATTCTTTTGTGGATCTCAGCCTTATCATGATTTGCGACTTTTATCCTTTTAAGGTAACTTACAGGTTAATGATCTTTAAAAAAATCATGCAAGCAATGAGATAAATAAGCAGATAAGATAAAATGCACGTTCAGATATGACAAATGTGTGCTTGCCACAAGAAAATATTTTTAGAGATATCCACTTTGGTAGAAATGAGATCTGATTATTTTTTCTCCTCCTTCACTGCCTCAACAGACCGATATTCTATTACCGCGGGAATGAGCTGATGGCTGTGAGGCTGGGACAGTACAAGGCCCACTACTGGACCTGGAGCAACTCATGGGAGGAGCTGAAAACCGTAAGGATCTGTCCCATCTCTGTCTCCTCAGCTCCTGTTTTTCTGCACCAGCACAACCTCCCCTTATGTCTTTCTTAATGTTACTCAAACCCACAAACACTTTAGTTGTTGCCGATGTTATCTTCGAAATGGCTCATCAGTTGACTGCTGTGTACATCAGAGTGTAATGCATATTAATGAAGAACCCCCACATGAGCGAACTTGCATCATTCATCAACCAGTTGACTTGTTTGTTCAAACTCCGGTGGAAATCCTCCCCGTCATTTGCATATCGCCATCCCCTGCTTGTTCATTTGGCATCACGGAGCTTGGCCATAATTACATCAACTCAGCGTAAATTAAATGTATCAGGGAAAAAAACTGAAATGTGACACATGCTGAGAAGCGAGACAGTGCAGTGTGTTTTTTTTTTCTCTCAGTATCTCCGTCCATAAAAACATGTCCTCCTGTCCTCCCTTCCACGGCTGTGCTTTTCCTGTGATCCCGTTTGTTTTATGCCCCATCGGCCGCTTAAATTGCTCTCTCCTTCAAGGCAGCTGAATCAATAGTAGCCTCCTTTATCAACTCATGTGAACTGAAGTGGAACTTCACAAATAATGGCATCTGATTGCCTGCGAGTTGCCTATCGATCGGTGTGTGTGTGTCTGTGTGTGTGTGTGTGTGTGAACATGGTAGACAGAAAGAAAGCATGAACACACACTCATTCAGTGATCCATACGGAGGTGCATATTTGTGTGTTTCAGGGAGCTAATGTTGAATTTCTGCAAGGGAAAGTTAAATCTGCAGTGCGCTTTGTGTCGTTATTTCTGAACCCTTAAACTGTTTTGTATGACTTCTAACAGGTAAAGGAGTTTATTGAAATTATTTGAGCATATGAAATGCACTAACAAGATAGCCAGATATTTGATTACACATCAACTTAGGTGAGAGATAGGTTTCAGATTCAATGAAATTGTGTTTTTCGTTAATATCCTTTAACCGTACATTTGATTTTGTTTTAAGAGATTATTTGAGACCCAACAGTCTGTTTTGTGGGGTAAAATGGGACAACTTTCTTCTCAGAAGTCACATTACGTACTGCTGACGTTCTGTCAAATTAAGTAAAACATTAAGGCTTTTAAATAATTATAAAGTGCAAAGTTGAAATCACCTTAAAGTATTCATACATTAGTTTAAAAACTGGACTCTGGTGCCAATAAAATAATGAGTCAGCACTGTTCTCCACTGCAGGATAGGTTAAGCAGTCCATCACATGCATATTCGTGTTTGAACGCAGCCTGCATCCCTATTTTCCTTTTCTTATGTCTGCAACTAACACTTTCACACAGTGACTAAAGCATATTAGCCCGTAGAGGCTGAATCGACAAACACTTCAGCCTCTGAACACCTAATGAACCTAAAGTAAATTCTGCAGGAGGTAGAAGTAAACAGCAACAGCAAATTGAAAACATACCGGCAGCTGCATGTCAAAATCAGGTGTGATACCACCACCTCAGATAAAATCATATTCTGTGGCTGTGTGTGACATGGAGCTGATAAAGGCGCAGCTGTCTGTGGCAAGGCCAAAACAACATTTCAACAAACATTACAGATGCTATCCTCTGGCTTCAGATTCAGCCTCACTAACTAACAGCCTCACTAACTAACTGTCAGCTGTGGGGAAGTAGTTACAGAACTTTATGCTTTACCTTATTACAATCATATTTCAAATTGTAATAATATGTAGCTAGTTATACCACTGTTTGGCGTGTAAATGATCAACTTGTTGTGACAAGTGTGGTCATAATTCACCGTGGCATGTTCCCTATCGACAAAAACACCAGCATTCAGTGGTATGAAAGAGTTCTGCTCTCACTTCATGCTAGTCAGTTTAAAGCAGCCTTGTTCAGTTCAAAGTTTACAGAAAAAAATGTCAATGAATGCATTTATGGCAGGTGGGACCCCTGAGTGTGTGGCATTGAAGCCTGTGGGTTCTGTGCCTCTGTGGTTTGAACTTGCTGCCATGCATCCTGCAGATTCTCAATCAGCTTAAGATCTAGGGCAACACCTTTTGGCTTTTTTTTCTCTCTTTTTTTCTTTGAGCGGTTCCTTGAGGAGTTTTGCACTGTAGTACAGTGGACTGTCCTGAGGGGGCAGGCCATTGCTTCTTGGTAGGGCTAAAAAAAAGTCTGCAGTAACATGGTTAGTGTAGTTTTAAAAAATACTCTTCACATGTACAAGTACCACCCACAATGAGGCCATGACCCAGGCTTTACGTGCAGAGTATAGCAATGCAATGACATGATCAACAGTGTTCACTTCAGCTGTCATTGGTTAGAATATTGTGGTTGATTTGAGTATAACTTAAAGGAACTATACCTGATATTATTTTAATCTTTCTAAGAAAAATGGTTTTCTACGTGGTATAGTATGTAAAAGTGGTAATTTCATTACAATTAATGACTCATTGATTGTGCATATGTATGAGTCCAGGGCATTTTAGTTAACAAAAGCGGCTAGTTTTTTTAGCATTGGCGTGACGCTCTCTCTTCTGGGTTAATTTTTGGAACATCCAGACTCCGATCAGCCAGTAATAGCGTTCCCCTAGTGATCCGGAGTCAAATTATGAAAGTTAAACCCCTTAGCCAAGAAAAAGCGTCACACAAAAGCTAAAAAAAAATAGCCGCTATTGCTAACTAAGCTAGCCGGACGTGAAATCGGGGATAGTCCCTTTAAAATAATGCAAACAAGACAGAGTGAAAGCATGGATCAATGTTGCTGCCTGGAAAGAAAAGATCTAACTTTCAACAACTACCTTAGATAATAAACCAACTTAGATAACAACAACAACAAAAAAAACGTACTAAGCAGGCAGGTTGATTGATAGCCTCTGTGTCTGATGGCTGTACAGTAACTTACTGCTCCAGAAGCTACAACCACACCTGGAATGTGTAATATAACACTGCAGCATGTAAGCTTGCACACTAAAAGGCACTGAGTCGCCTCTGTATGGTCTGTCTTAAACACACTCTACTCTCTTTTGACCAAGTTTAATACAAAGCCATATCATTTAGATCACTCTTTCCCGAGATGACATATATTGGTGTTCGCAACCCACGTTCCCATAATGACCATCATAAATTATTTGATATCAGATGGGTCATCCTGGAGGATTCTCTAAATATAAGGCTTAAAAACTGTCTGTCTTCATAAATAAGGGAGATTAATGTGGATTTATGCATTAATGTGTTAAAAAACTAGGCTTTAATTATACTTTTATCTTTTCATTAATGGTTTAATTTGACAGCCATGGTAATAATCCAAAATACATTAGATAGATGGTGGATATATTTTTTCCTAATGATCTGGTGTCCCTCTGAAATAATTTTGCGACCCACTCGAGGGTCCCGACCCCCACTTTGGGAACCTCAAATTTAGGTGACAGAAAATTTCACAACAAACGTGTCCCGAGGTGTTGGAACACACTTTTGACAGATGGCTAATTAAAAGTTGAAGACTAAGGCCTCCTGACGGGGTAAGTTTGAAAAATGCTTGATCACATCAAACCAAATGTACATGTTTTCACTAGGACATCCTTTTAAGATGAGTTCTGAACACAAACTGTCAACTAAAACTTTCATCTCAGTAAAGAATTGAAGAAAAGCAGGGTTTTTATGTTAGATTTGACCAGGCACCTCAGAGCTCTGAGAAAACATACAGACGTAATCCTAATGCCCCTTTAAAATGAAATATTTCCTGGCAGTGGGCTGGAAGCAGCGTTGCCCGCTCTAAATCAATAACCTGCCCCAGATCTCCTAATAACAGTCCTTTTTATGTCGCCTGCGGGTTTAGTGTGTCAGTGAAAGTGAAGCTAAAAGGGTAATTGTTAAGTATTTTCCTCGTAACTGTCAGTCATCTGGCCGGTGCTTCAAAAGCCCCGCTGAGCATTAATCCTGGGCTGACCAAAAGGCTCAGCGCTAACTACTAGCCCGAGTAGGATGTTAGCTTTCTGCTGGCTATGCAGGCCTCACACATTCCAATGTTATGAGGGAACTGCAGGCTGCAGCTAATACTCTGACTCACACTCACTCAACCCCCTTTTTCACTGAGGAGAGATGAGAATGACAGCTCTTTCCTTCAGGAGCTGATGGAGACCAGAAACGGGCTGAATATGTAACAGTTTGTGCGCTTGGCTAACTTTTTATTTACTTTTAAGTTAAAAAAAATATGCTTAGTTTGTTTTTTGCTTCTGCTTTCAAGTGGCCCAGAAACGTGTTACGTGTTAGAGTTTTGATGCTGCCTGAGCCTTTATACCGACAGTGTACTGCTGCCCACTGCTTGAGTTGATGCGGCGGAACTAAATGTGTAAAAAAAACAGTTTCTTTATCAGCCACAATGCTGCTCATACTTAGGGCTGGGATATACTTGCTGCTGGCGACGTGTCCGCATACGCGTCATGGCCGCCGTGCGTCCCTAATGTCAGTTCGGCACGTCGGCCGCTCGTGTTGACGAGGTAACGTGACGCGTGCGCGAGCTGCGACATTGACGTAACCGCTAGAAGAGCTTGTGCACCATTTTTGTCAATGGACCGCTCGGACCGCATTTATGCACTCATCAGCCACATTTACCGCATCTAACGGCGGCAAGACCTTTCCCCCTTTAGTTTCTACTGTAAAGTAAAATTATCAATCATTTTACCTCGATTTCAAAGTCTAAATTCAACTCGTTGTTAGGGGAAAAAACCCGCAAATACAACTCACCGGCAGCTTGTCATTTTCAGCCCTAAGGGCTGGGATATAATTGCTGTGTACGCGAGCGTGCCCGCAAGCGCTCTTTCTGGTCTGTGTACACACTTGCTGTAAACTACGTAGGCACAGTGCAGCCAAAACGGTCAATACCGGAGGATACCACCAGGCGGAGTATGCAGCACTTGTACTATAGCACTTCTAGCGGTTACGTCACTCACGCAGCTCGCGCACGCGTCGCGTTACCTCGCGTCAACGCGAGCGGCCGACGTGCTGAACTGACATTAGCGACGCACAGCGGCCGTGATGTGTACGCGGACGCGTCACCAGCAGCAAGTATATCCCAGCCATTAATGTAAAGTAGCTTGAAGATTTCAGACTGAATTCCAAGATGGTCTCTTTACTGCGGGTCCCTGCACATTTTCATCAGCCCTCCCTTTGCTGTCTCTTTCTGCTCTTTCCATAAACTCCCGCTCACTTTCCTCAGCCTTGAAGACGTTTACCAGCATGAAACCGACTGCACAAAATGTAGGAGTAAGGACTTGTTTGCATTGAGAAGTTTGTTTTCCAGTCATCATTTAGAGGGAAATGGCCTTTTTTTCCCCATTCTGTACAGGGAGGTTTATCTCCGTCCTGATCTTGGAAACTGCCGCTGCATATGTTTTAGATGTATCCCTGCCCCGGTAAAGCAGTACAAGAAGAACAAACTTATTGTTTTTCCACCTTTTTATTCTTCAAAACACATCAATCAAACAATCCAAAGGCAGCCACGCTCGATAAAATCCTAAATATTCACAGAGATTAAAATAATTCCAGAGGAATTTTCTCTATTTTATATTTTCCGCCACAGCAGTTGTTGATTTGTTTCCCCTAGAGTTCAGAGCTCTGCTTTCCAGTTGGGACGGAGCTGCTTATGAATTTCAACATTTAGAAACCAATTTTTTTAAAAGAAAGGCTCAGATTTCCTTTGCTGGAAACACAGCAGGTGGAAGGAAATCTCATCATAGTCGACCCCGTAACATGCAGATGATAGTAGATCGTAGAGCGATGCAGTGGAGGCGGTGACATCTGTTTCTTACCATCAGTGAGTGACTGTATACTTATGTGCAAACATGTAAATGACCCCGTTACCAAAGTGAGCACCAGCAGTCTTTAACCTGGTTTATTATACAGGTTATTACCTGGTCTATTATAAGTTTTTTCTGTGTCTAGGAACTGGGATTGGCTTTGGATAATTAGTCCTGCCTCTGTTATAAAACATGTGTTACACAGTATAAGGCCCGACACGTGCAAACATCCAGGATAGAGCGAGATGCTGTCTGACTGCAGTATCTGCAACCGTTTCACCGTCTACACAGCCGGGCTTTTCTTCATCCTCTGCTGATTCAGACTCAGCTGACGTCACCGACTCTAAGCAGCTTCTTTTCGCCTAAAAGAAATGCGCTGGTGCTCATTTTCTGGCCAGGACCTGGGATCATGCTCCCTGTAAAGCTGCTATGTGGGAGCGGATACGTTTTATTTCCTGTGCAGAGGACAGAAAAAAAGAAAAAGGTTCTGATTCTCTGGAAAACGTGGCTGCAGATGTCTAGACGTCTGGAGTCCGGCTGCATGACAGAAACAAAGAAAACCTGACTCAGCTTTTCCACTCACTAAAAGAAGTCACATGGGCCCCCAGCATGCGAATCCCAGACCGGCCTTATCATCTGAGGGCTGCTGTGTAATGGCTGCCATGACGACATGTCGCTGGGCGGGTTTTGTGGTTCAGGATGATTAATAGGCTCCATGTGGAGAAGTTCTCAGG
Source organism: Craterocephalus amniculus (assembly GCA_036024015.1). Classification (NCBI taxonomy): domain Eukaryota; kingdom Metazoa; phylum Chordata; class Actinopteri; order Atheriniformes; family Atherinidae; genus Craterocephalus; species Craterocephalus amniculus. Next base: position 22,957 of record JAVQJG010024477.1, read on the forward strand.
TGATGGGAAGCTCAGCCAGCAAAACCTCAGAGGAAATACCCAGCGAATGAGCTCAGGCCGAGGCCAGCCGCGGGCCCTCGCAGGCTCCTGTCGCCGACCTTTGACCTCAGGCTTCAGATTCCTCTGCTCGTGTTCTTTGTCCTCACACAGACTATAAAGAGCTTTATATTTTAAACTCTTTTTTCGTTTTGCAGACAGAAAATAAACACGTCATTCCATGAATTTGGGCTCTTGTGGTTGGAGGTTTGCATGGTTTCCTGCAGATGTATATTTAGCATAGTCTCAGTCAGCTGGCCTGTAAACAACACACACACGGAAAGTTAGGGCTCCGCTCTGAATCGCTGCGATATTTACTGTGGCACCTTTCCAGCATTTATTTATGCATCACTGTCTGGCACCGAGGAGGTCCGCCGGCCCTTCGTTTCACCAAAGCGGTTGCAGAGGATTTCTGAGGTCCGACCTGCAATCATCCGCATGTGTTTCATTCCACAGAAACCAGCTTCAGCAGTATGGAATTGCAGGGTTTATGAAATGTCATTTATGGCAGCACAAGCTGAGCACGGCCTTATTTATCCAACTTGCATGAAAAGTCGCGCATTCAGAAGGAACTTCATTCATTCAAGTTGGCTCTCCAACAGAGACACAAACAGCAGTTAGGAAGGTTTGACGCATGGCGACTGGCTGCATGAAGGAGCCGTATGGAGCTGCCTGTCAGGCACGGCGCACATGTGTAATTAGGGCTGAGTATTATAGTTGTTGCTGTTTTTAGTGCAAATGTGAACAATTACAAGTCATCGAAAGCTTTTTAAAAACAAAGAACGAGACTTTCTGGTTTGGAAATGAGCATAGGCTACTCATGGTACGCTTATGACAGATCAAATAATGTAATAATCATCATTTTATTTAGATTTCATCTTTAGTTTTTGCGCCAACATTGAGTCATTTTTATGTTGTAGCTGGAAACATCACATTTATCCTCCTTTGGACTCTTCTGTTAGAAAGACACTGTTTTTTTCTGTCCTTGGAAGCATAAACTTCGTTTGGAGCTTCATAGTTTTACAAACATATCAGTCAGTGAGTATTTGAAATTCGCAGGTAAAAAGGAGGTCATACCATGAACTGAACTTGAGGAAAGTGTGAGAAAAGGGTACGCCTCATTAAAAGCAACACTAGATAGGCTTCTTACCTTAGAACTCTGTGTTTTGATGGCATGCTGACATTCATTATGCACGTTCCCGGAGCCATCGCTGCCATGTAGCACCTGAGCTTCAGACGCTACACTTCACAGCTTTTTTGCCGGTCTGGCGCATCACGTGACTTCTGCACTTGTTTAAAAGGCACCGTTTTGCACACCAGCAACTGGATATCAACACATTGTCTGTTTTGAATGCTGACCATGGCAGAAGAAAGCCAAGAGGACTTTATCGGAGGAGCAAAATGAGGAAAAGAAAGAGAGACAGTGGGACAAGACAAGAGTCAACTTTAGTCCAGACTGAACTTTACTGGCTGGAGGGAGCTCAGAGAAGAGACAGGATACAAGACGAATGCTGAATCAGCCATTATTTGAATGAAAACTTACCAAAGTTCAGTATCGGGGGCTTAAAATTTATTATTGAAATGGTTAATTAACTAAATATAAAAAGTTTTTCCTATCTAAACCACTGTAATTACACAAATACACAGTGGTAATAGACCGCCGGAGGATTATCATCTGCTATCAGTCTGCACTTTCTTTCCTTCACCTCCCCTTGACTTCTGCTGCCTTCGTTTTCATAAGTCGATTTCAAGCAGTCAACCCCCCCAAAACCCCCAGAGCAAAGTTAGCATTTCCCATTTTCCTCTCTGTAGTCAATTTTTCCCTCTGTGGCTTTAGGGTCAAATCTTCCACTTTCCTCCCTGTAAAACCAAACATGTCGTCGTTCAGCTCTGTATTTTGCGCCGTCAGCCCTTCAGCAGGTTTATGTGATAGATTAATATGTGGCAGCTCTTTATGTCACATCCTCCAAAGGATTTGAATTTCAGTTTGGTCACATAGCTGGTAGAGTAACAGTTTCTACCCTGAGGCATAAATTCCCACAGAGAGTCTCAGCCGGATGTTTGGCCTCTAGAGAACAGAAGGTTATGAGTGCTCTGTCTCGCTTCAGAAAGAAGGAAAAATCTTATTTGGATCAAAGCTCACACTTTTAAAAATGTTCTTCATAATCTTTTTTTCTATCTTTTTTTTACAAATACATGCAGGGTTTTACACCGGCATCTCCATCTCCTGCCTACAGGCAGCGGTGGACCACAGTGTTGGATAAGACTTTTCAGTGAAATTGTTCATTATAGTGGACTGGACAGCAGGAGGTTGTGGTTGGTCCCACACAGCAGAACTAACAGAGCAAATACCTTGCAGATGGGTGAACAGTCTCTCTTGCATCTCTCTTTATCGGTTTATTTCCTGTCACTTTCTGAGCCTCCACATGTTTGGGAAATGTTTGTTTGTACAGTGAAGCTATTTTAAGCCGCCTTTACTCTTGTAGCCTTTTGGGGTTGCACAAACAATAAAAGTTGGATTGTCTACCAGCGTGGCGTGTTTATCCCTGAACACAGTGTTGCTGCATGCAATAGATAAACACTAAGGCTGGATTAAATACTAATTGTACACATTCCCATTGAAGACTTGAGCCAGAAGTTAATGGGGCTGGTTTGAAAGGGGCTTTAGATTGTAAGGTTTAGCTTGGAACAAAAAGGCCTCACTGCATATTACTGTGATATACAGCCGGACCTGTCCAGGGTATACTGGGGCCACCGTCGGACATTTACTTTCATTGCAATTAGTTTGTGCGCTATGTCCTTTTTGCCTGCTTCATGTAGACACATGGCTGCAGCGATAAACCACATGGCGTTAGCATTGTGATGATTGACAGTTGTAGGAACAAGAAAATGTGGAAGCAGAAGAACGAGGGGCTAAAAGGAACAGCACGTGGGCTAAAAGACTGACGGCACACTATAAACACACATAACTCTGCCAGACATGCTGGATACTTGTGCCAACCACCAGGGGAAACACACTCAGTCTCTGCTACCATCTACACTACAGTCATGCAGGGAAGTTCCTAAAATCTAACTCTGTTGATGCTATAGCATTAAATACCCACTGCAGAATTTCTACAGTGGGAAAAAGCTAAACCCGGCTGCAACGTCACGAAGCATCCCGGATTAAAAAAAGTTGAGCAGTGCGGTTTCTCAGCCTCAGGATGCTGTTGGATAATGACGGTTCCACAAATGCACACCTAAGTTGTCACTCTGCCATCAGACGAGTCCGGAATGCTGAGTTTTAAGGTCAGAAGTTGCAAAATTCATCTTTACATCAAGCAATAGCTCAACAGACATCCATGTATGAGAGTTTTGCGATCGGAACTCTGTATGAGAAAACATAACATTTTATTTATCACAAATCATAGCTCTACCACAACTTTCATGGCATGTTCTCCTAATATTGTGCAGTCCGAGGGTGCACCCTTTTCTCACCTGAATTCAATAAAGGAGGTAAGAAGATGGATGGATGGATGGATGGATGGATAGATGAATGAAAGTCAAAAATTTTAACTGTGAAAACGCATATTGAGACAATCAGTAACAACACCCAGAACCTTGCACTGATGCACTCTGCAATCAAGCTCAAGTTATTTATACGCTTCACATTTTGTGTCACTTCAGCTGTAAAGCCGTATCAAAGCCCTTCATTCCATTCAGTCAATGTCTTTGTAATTTATGCTCTGGTTTAGCTTTGTATTCACGACTTTGTGAAACATCTGTTTCCAGTTTGTTAACAAAAGGCCTCTTTTAATGGCTATGGAAGAGGGAAGTGCACACTGTGAGGCAACGTTCCCTGCATTCTATAAACACTGACTGCAAATGTACACAACGTTTAATTTATGGTGCAGCTGGTTGATTATTAATTCTTTACTCTGGCTGTGTTTTGATATATTGATGGCTTGAAGTTCAGATAAAAACATACCTGAAAAATGAAGAAATATCCCAGAAGGAGAAGTGGAAATAACCCCATAGTGCATGTGAAGCCAGTGTTGTGGTATATTGCTGTAGATGTGAGGTGATTTCTGCTGGCAGGGAGTTGTGAAAGCCTCTGTTGGAACCACGTGCTCTTCAGTTCTTCTTGGGAAATTTCTCTTTCCAGGCTAGAGAGGAGATGCGGTCAAAGAGAATGAAATATTTCTAAATTCTAAGGTTTTATGTGTGTCAAGGCAAAATTTGAAAAATCATTTGGTCCTTACCAGGTCTTAAAATTAGGTTAATAAAACCTTTGATAAACAACGCTATGAAATATTACCTCTGGACTTTATTTACTATTTCAGTTTCAGCCAAAAGGCAGAAGCTGTATGTATAAAACTAAGTCAACCCTTATTGCTTCCAGCAGCTAAGAGCAGCCAGGTGCTGCTGGTCAAATGCACTTAATTAACAGATCATTATCAATGTGCGCTCCCCCATAAAAGCATAGGTTTTGGCAGTTTGATGGTTTAACACAGCTGATTGCTGCTTCCCATCAATCTGGGAAGGGTTATAAGGTCACTGCCATAATTCTGCAATAACAATGATTATTCACAAGTGGAAAACATTTCAGACAGCTGCCAGTTTTCTCCAGAGTGGACGTCAGAGAAATAGCAAAAAACCTAAGAGCTACATCTGAGACCCTACAGGCCTCAGTTAGCTTGTTCAATGTGAAAGTTTAACAGTGCAATTAGAAAAAGTCTGAACCAGTCTAGCTGGGTTGGAAGGACACTGAAAACAACTTCACAGCACGGTTTAGGTTTGCAAAGTTGCATCTGAACAAAACCACAAGAAAACTGGAGCAATGTTCTTTGGGCAGATAAGACTGAAGTATTCTGGAGGCAAATGTGAGTCCATCTGTTTGACAGCTAAAACTAGTCTGTAACTGATTAATGCAGCAGGATCCCAAACACAGCAGCAAATCTGTAACAGACAGTCTGAAAGTGAAAAGACTCGTAGATTGTGGTTGATTCTGAACTGATGTACAAATGTTGGAAAAAATCTTTTCTTGACCTTTTAAATAATAACAAAACTGAGGAATGCAAAAAGAGGAAGTTTAAATTGTGGAAATTTTCCAGCCTCTGGACAGTGAGGAGAGGGGAGGGATGGTTTAAGTATGTCCTGGTCTCAAAGGTCCCTGACTGAGGCATCGGGCAGGTCCTCTGCCTTGGAGGGGTGGGTAGCTCTCGGGCTCCTGGAATACTGTGGAAGAAACAACCAAAACATGCTCATGTCAGATGATAAAGGGCTCTGGTCAGGAGAAGTTTCTTATAGTCAAACATGGAACATGCGGTAAAAGTTCTAGTAGAAATATGGTCACCCCGAGACAACGCCGGTCTGATACAATTCCGTGTTTGGAAACAAAAGTTGTCCTTCATTAAAGGAACTATACCTAATATTATTTTAATCTTTCTAAGAAAAATGGTTTTCTACGTGGTATAGTGTGTGGTAAAAGTGGTAATTTCATTATAATTAGTGACTCATTGATTGCGCATATGTACGAGTCCAGGGCATTTAGCATTGAGTTAGCGAAAGCGGCTAGTTTTTTAAGCATTGGCGTGACGCTCTTTCTCTGCCGGGTTAATTTTTGGAACTTCCAGACTCCGATCAGCCAGTAATAGCGTTCCCCTAGTGATCCGGAGTCAAACTATGAAAGTTAAACCCCTTAGCCAAGAAAAAGCGTCACACAAAAGCTAAAAAAAATAGCCGTTATCGCTAACTAAGCTAGCCGGGCGTGAAATCGGGTATAGTCCCTTTTAATAGCAAATTCGATTTATCGATAAAATCGATTTATTGCCCAGCCCTAACTCCTACTAGTGTACGACAAACGAGACGGTTCAGACAGAGAATGAAAACAAATGAAAATTAATTGCACAGATTCTTTCTGACCTTGCGATTAACGGACTGATCGTTTGTTGCGGCAGGCGTACGTGGAGGAGCAGCGGGTCGACGCCGGCGAGTCGGGCATCAAGACGGAGCCGGAGGAAGGCGCCTTCCGCGACATCGAGATGGTGCGCGTCGGCGAGCGCAAAGACGCCGACGGCGAGCCGGAGCCGGGCGTGTCGGGGCTGGAGAGCGGCGGCGAGTCGGCGGAGGGCCGCCCGTCCAGCAGCAACGACGGCGTCCCGCCCGCCAAGCTGCGCAAAGTGAAGGAGGAGCCCCTCGGCGGCGAGCGCGCACCCTGCGAACTCTGCGGCGCGGCGCTGACGGAGGACGAGCGCTCGGCCCACTACCTCTCCAGCCACATGGGCCACATCTGCGCCTGCGGTCGCTGCGGCCGCGTCCTCATCAAGGGCCGGCAGCTGCAGGAGCACGCCGAGCGCTGCGGCGAGCCCCTGGGCGGCGAGTCGGACTCCCACGGCGAGGACGAGGCCTCCGGCGGCGCCGACGAGGCGGACCTGGCCTGCCCGCACTGCGGCCTGCCCTTCCAGAGCGAGAGCCTGGCGCTGGAGCACGCGCTGGCCTGCCCCGAGCAGGAGCTGTTCCGGCCCGCGCTGCTGCTGGACGACGGCGGCGAGCCCGACCACCGACGCAAACACTTCTGCGGCATCTGCGGGAAGGGCTTCTACCAGCGCTGCCACCTGCGCGAGCACTACACCGTCCACACCAAGGAGAAGCAGTTCACCTGCACCACCTGCGGGAAGCAGTTCCTGCGCGAGCGGCAGCTGCGGCTGCACACCGACATGCACCGCGGCATGGCGCGCTACGTCTGCCCCGTCTGCGACCAGGGCACCTTCCTCAAGCACGACCACGTGCGGCACATGATCTCGCACCTGGCGGCCGGCGAGACCATCTGCCAGGTGTGCTTCCAGATCTTCCCCGGCGGCGAGCAGCTGGAGAAGCACATGGACGTGCACCTGTACATCTGCGGCGTGTGCGGCGAGAAGTTCCGGCTCAGGAAGGACATGCGGAGCCACTACAACTCCAAGCACACCAAGAGGCTGTAGGGGGCGCCGCCGGGTCGGAACCAGAACCAAAACTGAACCGGAACCGAACCGGAACGACGCTTTTACGGAGGAGAGTCAGCGGAAAAGCAACACAGCATTTTCATGCAACTTAGTTCATTGTGAATTAAAATATGAATGACTAAATTTGATTTCAAATTAAACCATTAAATAATCAAAATGTAAAATTAAAATTAAATAATTTTAAAATAAATTGTTTGAATTTGGTTTAGAGCGTGTTCAGGGTCCAGAAAAGTCACAGAGAAGCTAAAGGAAGATGGTGAAGCACTTCGAAATGTACAAAAAGGATGTGAGAAAATAGAAAAGCAAATTACTGTTTTTAAATGTATGAAAAGTAAAAGTATTTCTAACCAGATTTATAAATTGTGACATTTAATTCTGGTTTTAGAAAAAGGATGTGAAAATGCTTTTTTGTGGAACCGACCAGAACCAGAACCAAAACTGAACCAGAATTTAATTTCAAATTCAACAATTAAATAATATAAAAAGTTAAATAATTTAAATTTAAATTAAATAATATTAAAATAAATTGTTGAATTTGGTTTTCAGGATGTTCAGGGTCCAGAAAATTCACAGAGAAGCTAAAGGAAGACGGTGAAGCACTTAGGAAATTTACAAAAAGGATGTGAGGAAATGGAAATAGAAAAGTTACAAAATTACTGTTTTTAAATGTATGAAATGTAAAAGTATTTCTAACCACATTTATAAATTGTGACATTTAATTCTGGTTTTAGAAAAATGATGTGAAAATGCTTTTTTGTGGAACCGACTGGAACCAGAACCAAACGGGAACGATGTTTTTATTATGTAGGAGGAGGAAAGACAGCAAAAAGCAACACAGCATTTTCATTCTGATTAATTAATTATGAAATAAAAACATGTATTACTAAATTTAATTCCAAATTCAACAATTAAAAAATCTAAAATGTTAAATAATATGAAATTAAAATTAAATAATATTAAAATAAATTGGTTGAATTTGGTTCTTAGCATGTCCAGAAAAGTCACACAGAAGCTAAAGGAAGACGGTGAAGCACTTTACAAAAAGGATGTGAAAATGCGAGAAAATGGAAATAAAAAGGAAATTACTGTTTCTAAATGTATGAAATGTAAAAGTATTTTTAACCAGATTTATAAATTGTGACATTTAATTCTGCTTTTAGAAAAAATGATGTGAAAATACATTTTCCAATCCAGGATTTAATAATAATGATTAAATGGAAAAAAAATTAATTCCTATTTAATAATTCCCTTTCAAATGTACTATTTTAAAATGTTGGAAATTAATTTTTTATATTTAATTGTAGAATTAGAAATAATATTTATTAATATATATTTTTATTTCACAGTTAATCATGAAAGCGCTGCGTTGCTTTTTCTACGACTCGTCCTCCGGAGCTTTCTGCACTTTTCTACAGGCGGGGCTGGTGATTGGCTGCCGCGGTGCTGGTGGGCGGGGCCTCCTTTACAGGGTTCTACAGGGTTCTACACGTTCTACAACTATGACCAAAGTGGGCCGGTGGACTCTCCAGGTGGATCTGGACCGGGTCCCGGCGCCACCCGGGTCCACTTCCTCTCTCAGAGCCCGGCCCGGTTCCTCGGCGCTTCACGTTCTGTGCCTTTGCTGCCCGCAGTGATGCATGATGGGAGGACAGGAACGGGTTCTGGGCCCGGCCCGCTAACCCCAGGGAGCCCGAGCAAACACTAGAACCAGAACCCACCCGCCGGACTCCGCTGTGATGCCTTATGGGTCAGATGTACCTGACAGAAAACCTCTTAAACGGGTCAGAACCAAACTTTAACAATCGTCCAGATCCAGATGGCTCCACCTTCTGGACCCAGAACCAGAACAAGCTGGTTTAGAACCTACCAGAACCTTTCAGCCCGAACCAGGTTTTAAACCAGTTCCGGTTCAGAGTCGGGTCCGGGTCCTGATCTTCAGCAGAACCGGCTCGGTCCAGATCTGGCGTCTGTAGCCGGTCTGATCCAGACCCGACCTGATGATACGGGTCTGTGGTGGGAAAACTAACTGGACCAGAACTGAATCCGAACAGGATCTGGATCCAGAACCGGCTTAAAGCTGGAACCAGAACTGGATCAGATCCAGAACCGGCGCTAAACTGGATTTAGGACTAAATCTGAACTGGATCTGGTTCCAGAACCTGCTCTAAACCGGAACCAGGACCTGGTCCGTCCGGGTCCCGGGGGGGCGAGCGGTCGCTGCACCGGTTCTGCCGGGACAATCACTTCTTTTGGATCAGAACCGTAAGGCGGCCTGAATCCCGGATCCAAACTAAGGCGGGAACCTTCAACACTAGCGCCGCTCCAGCGGTTCTCCGGGTTCCTGCAGCGGCACCGGATCCGGTTCTGGGTCCAGAACGTTCCTGTACTGGTTCTGTAGAAGTTCTGCTGTGTGAACCGGGCCTTTGCCAGCTCCCAATAAACCAAGTCAACTCCTGCCTGTGTCGTCTGTGTTCAAAGCGAACTTTATCGTTCCAGCTGCAGTACGCAAAGCGTTCACACGAGGGAGCTGCAGGATCAGCTGATCTTACCGAGAAGCCAAGCTGCCCTGCGCATCGTCTGTCAGGTTTTACCACATCCTCTGTCTAAAAACTGCTGCCCTGTGCACCGTCTGTCAGGTTTTACACCATTCATCTAAAAACTGCTGCCCTGCGCATCGTCTGGCAGGTTTTACCCCATAATTTGTCTTAAAACGTCCTCCTTGCGCATCGTCTGGCAGGTTTTACCCCATCATCAGTCTAAAAACTGCGTCCCTGTGCACCGTCTGTCAGGTTTTACCCCATCATTTGTCTTAAAACTGATGCCCAGCGCACCGTCTGTCAGGTTTTACCCCAGTCATCTAAAAACTGCTGCCCTGTGCATCGTCTGGCAGGTTTTACCCCATCATCAGTCTAAAAACTGATGCCCAGCGCACCGTCTGTCAGGTTTTAAACCATTCATCTTAAAACTGCTGCCCTGCGCATCGTCTGGCAGGTTTTACCCCATCATCAGTCTAAAAACTGCTTCCCTGTGCACCGTCTGTCAG